>PKMM01019964.1:120554-276195 GCA_002933915.1 Eutrema heterophyllum
TTTTTTTGATCGAATGTAAAATTTGTATTCAATAAAAAAAACCCAGTTTTGCAACGAGTGCTAGAAGTTTAGAAATTTAGAAATTTACAGAGCGCAAATTATAGTTGATAAGAGATTATGATCTTCATCGAGAGGCAAGCCATATCTCCATTCCTCTGTCGTATCTCCCGTCACCGTTGCTTCCAATAGAAAGTAATCGATTGCGGATTTCCTTGTCCACACGTTTCGTAAGTTGATTAGAGTCTATTGCCGGTTCCCCATGTCGCCTGCAATTTCTCTCTCGCCAAATATAGTGAACTGTTATCTGAAAACAATATCTTAGGAGAAACTGTTGAAACTTTTCTTGTGAATCCTCTACCAGAATATCCAGAATTTCATCGATTTGCCGTGAACTTTCGACCGAGAAGCTATGAGTTAGTTTTTTCCATACATTCTTCGAATACCTGCACGTAAAGAAGAGATGGTTTCTTGTTTCGGTTGGGTCGTTGCAAAAGACACAAGATGTCGAGGCGTTCATATTCCAGGAGAGCATCATATCCCCCGTGGAAAGTCTGTTTCGAATTGCAATCCATAACAAAAATGAGTATTTAGGTGTAGCGTTGGGGTACCATACACCCTTATACCATTCCGTTATCGGTTGCGTTGTCCTTGTTAGCTTCCATGTTTCCTTCGAGCAGAATTTTGCTTTGAACTTATCTCCATTTTTCCGCCATAGCACCTTATCTTCCTCCTCGGAGACCCATTTCAGGCGTTGATGAGAGATGGCGTCTTCTATCTGGTTTAGTGTTACCGTACGGTGGCGCCTTCTTTTATGTGATTTCATCACATTTCCAACAATTTCATGAATATTTATGCCCAGATCGATGCAGCCTCTCATTCCCGTTATATCAATCAGTCTTCCAAGTGGTGACTAGCAATCATACCAGAAAGAAGTTGAGGCACCATTGTGGACTTCAACCTGACACAAAGACGCCGCAAGATCCCTGTACTTGAGTAATTTCTTCCATGTCCAAGAGCCAAGAGTTGTTGTTGTTTTGAACCGACCATATTGATCCTTTCCGAATTAAATACTGCCGAACCCAATTAACCCAGAGTGAATTGTGGGAAGACAGAATTCTCCATAACATTTTCAGACATCTCGTTGTATTCGCCTCTCTAATCGATCTCAAACCCAGTCCACCTTCTTCCTTTGGCTTGCATACTTCCTTCCATGCTACTTTTGTCTTCTTTATGTTTAAATCTGGCCCAGACCATAAAAAAGCTGCGCACAATTTATCAATCTCCTCGATGCAAGATTTTGGTAGACGAAAAGCCGATATCCAGAAATTGGTTAGGCTATGAATAACTTAACCAATGAGTTGTAGTCTCCCCGCGAAAGATAGATATTTCGCTGTCCAACTGCTTATACACTTTCGAATTCTCTCTAGGAGAGGAGAGTAATCATTCACCGTCATTCGCTTTGTCAATAGCGGCAGCCCCAGATACCGAACTGGAAGACAACCCCAATCAAATGGAAATTGCTCCAGAATATTGTCTCGAGTCGTTTCCAAAACTCCTGCCATATATAGTGTCGATTTTTCAAGGCTAATACGTAGACCTGAAATCTCTGCAAAGTCATCAAAGACTCTTAGAATGCCCTCAATCGATTGCTTCTTCCCATCTGAAAAACTAGTAAATCATCCGCGAAGCATAAATGTGTGAGCATGAGGTTTTGACAATATGGGTGATATCCCACACGTCTCTCCATGGCTGCCCTATCCAGCATTTTAGACAGAACATGCATACATATGACAAAGAGATAAGGCGATAGAGAGCATCCTTGACGCAGCCCTCTTGCGCTTATGAAAAACCCCGCTAGTTCCCCATTAACCTGAACCGAAAAAGATGCTGTAGTTATACATAACCTCAGCCAATAGATAAATCTTTCCGGTATACCTAGAGCCTTTAGAGTGGAGAACAGAAAAGGCCATTGTACGGAGTCGAAGGCTTTCGAAATATCTATCTTTATCGCACATCTTGCTGACACACTATTCTTGTGATAATTTTTTACCAATTCCGAGGCAATGAGTACGAGTTCCATCAATAGTCTATCCTTTACAAATGCAGATTGGTTGGGTGAAATAAGTTTTGGCAGTACCTGTTTCAATCGATTAGCCAAAATCTTTGATATGACGTTACAACAAGAGATTGGACGATAGTCTTTCATCTCTTTTGCTTCCGTCTTCTTTGGAATTAGGGCCAAAATAGTGGAGTTTAAACCTTTTGGAAGAAATCCCTTGTCGAAAAACGATTGAATAGCCACCACAAAATCACTTCGGACAACCTCCCAGGTCTCTTTAAAGAATTCACTCGTGTATCCGTCGGGGACTGGTGCTTTGTTTGCTGGCATTGCGAAAAGGATTTTTTTCACTTCTTGTTCACCTACTGGTTGTGTGAGCATAATTCTTTCAACCTCTGAACATTGAAATCCCAATAAATTTTCCAACTTCGATGCTGTCATACCAACATAATCTGTCACTGTAGTTCTCAGAAAAGTATGGAAGAAAGTTTCCACTTCAACCTTTAATTCCTCTTGAGATACTGCCGTTGACCCATCTACTCGTTTAAGTTCTCGTATGGAGTTTCTCACTTCTCTTATTTTCGCAGCTTGGTGATAGTACCGATTGTTACCATCTCTAACTTGTAACCAATGTATTTTCGATTTCTGGCGTATAACTCTTTCTTCTAGGTCCGACAGCTGCCTCCAAATTTCTTGAGCTCGGGTTTCCTTTTCCATCAGGTCCGATGTTGGATTTTTCAATGTCGCACTCTGGCATTCACACAACGCCTCATAAGCCTTTTTAGTTCGCTGGAAGATTTCTGTAAACCTCTTCTTACTCAATTCTCTGATCTTTGGCTTCAGTGTTTTTATTTTTTTTGGAGAGACGGAACAGAGCAGACGTTGAGTTGAATAGAGTATCTGTTTCGGACCAAAAATCTTTTACTGTAGACTTGAATTCTCGTACCATTGTTAGAGCATTCGTGAACTTGAAAGGGCGCCTTGGCTTTTGGTTCATGCTCTTAATCTGAATACGGCAGCGCTGATGATCAGAGCACCCCCCGGATTCAAAAACACAGTATGACTGGGGATATGAAAGGAGCCATGTATCGTTCACAATGACACGATCCAGCTTCTTACAAATCAACCCTTCTTCTCTCTTATTGCACCATGTAAATAACGGGCCATGTGATGTCATATCAGTAAGCGAGCAATGTCTTATTGTCTCCTGAAAGTCTCTCATACCCAACGGAATAGATTGAGAAACCGTGTAATTTGAGTGCTCCTCTATGTCAAGAATTTCGTTGAAGTCACCAAAAATCATCCAAGGTTTATTTCGAAACAGTGGTGAGTTTTGATGATTTCTAAGATCTTCCCATAACTGTTTTTTCTCTTCTGAAAAATTAGATGCGTAAATGAACGAGCAGAAGAACTCTTCATTTGCTCCCTCCAATAAGACATAGCAAGTAATCAACTGGCCGCTTGTGAAGCACGGGGTGAGTCTGACTTGTGGTCTCCAAACTACCCATATCCTTCCCAATCTGTTAAAATCGTAATTTGACATGAAAGACCAATCTTTGAACACTGCTGATACAATTCGAGCTGCTTTCTTTTCTTTGACACGAGTCTCCAATAGACAACCAAATTGCAAAGAAGCTTGTTTTATCCAATCTCGGACAACATAATGCTTTGTTGATTTGTTAAAACTCCTCACATTCCAAAAGAAACTTGACATTAAAAATTTCTTTGGGAGGAAATCCTTCTGTTCAAAGTACTAGGATTTACATCCTTTATCTTTTGAGCACCTGGCTTTTGAATTGTCTTGTGGTTCGTCTTTGAATGACGGGGGAGGGGTTGTCGTACTGGTAAGGTCGATTCCCTATCTTTTGTACTGCTGTCTCCCTCATTTGTTTGGATAAGTGTTGTATCGACTAGCATTACATCCCCTTCTTTTTGTCTTTTCTCTTCTTCTGCTAGTACCAGATTGTCGACTTCATTCTCTTCATTTTTCCCCTCCACGATCTCTCCCTCCTCCTCACTTAATACATAAAATCGTGTTTTTGACAAGATTGAGACCTCACCATACTCCAGATTTTTTCCATTTCTATTTGGGCTACGTCCTGTTTTCACCGGTGTAGACCACTCTGCTTCTTGGTCATTCTCTTTCAGATTATTCCTTATTTTCCACTGAATAATCATTTTCCTCGTCCTTTTCTGGCATTATAATTTCCTCCTCAATCTCTTTTCCCTTCATCGTGCTTTTTGCAGGAATCCATTTTTGAGTATTCTCTGTAATACTTTCCTTCATCTTTCGGTTTGCTAAGCATACCGTGTGTAAATGCCCCCACTTGTGACATGTAGAGCATTTTGGTGGCAGTCACCGGATATGAGAACTCGACCAAAGTATCCTTTCCCTTGTAGTTGAAGTTCATTGTTTTTGGCAGTTCCTTTGAGAGATCCGCCTTGACAAATATTTTTGCGATCTTGAAGTCCACGCATTGAGCTGTATCTGGATGTAGGCGATCAGGTACTCCTACTGCGCTTGTTACAAAACTTAGACCCTTCCATGAAAACATATCCATCGGTACGTTTTTTAGGTGAACCCATAGCGGAACCGATGTTACTTCCGGTGAATTTGCTTCCGTGAATGGAGTCCACTTTGACATCACCAGCGGGATTTCAGCCAAATTCCACATTCCTCTTCTGAGTATCCGATTTTTGGTTATGGGATTGGTGATTCTAAATAACATCGTTCTTGAATCAACCACCAGAACATCGATCATTTGAGTCTTATCCCCATGCGCCCAGATTTTGTTAACAATTGCGTGCACCCTAGCTACATGTGGAGCTGTAGCTAGGAACTTGCCTATCAGAAAGTCTTCCCAGAGGGGAGACGAGTCGACAAAGATCTCATCAGGCACAGTAACCGGTGGGGTTATGCTTTCTTCCACCGCAGATTTTGTTGGAAGAGAGACTTGATGGCCCTCCGGCAGCTTCACGGCTTCTCCATCTTCCGTTGATATCTCCATCGACAGTCTTTTCCAAGCTTTTCTTAATTTCCACAGATTTTTCCGATACCTCAGAATTTGTCATCTGATTATCCTCCGATGGTGAATCCACTTTCTCCGACGCCGGTACGACGGCCGGATCCATAGATCCTGATGACAAAACTTTTCACTGTAGCACTGTTTTAAATCTCCCTTTTAATCGCACTCAGAGCTTTTTCTTTTTAATTCTTTCACCACCACTTTTTAATAAGCATCAACTAAATTTCAAGGTCTTTAAATACACAAAGAAAACAAATTGATCGATCATCAATCCTACAAATATGGAAACAACATTATGATGTAAATGGGAAAAAAATGGAGATATGGAGATCGAGCTGCTATAACCTATAATTAAAGAAACACCAAGTCTTCTCCAATTAAGAAACGTTTCTTCTAATCTTCTTGACCGAGCCTCTCCTATTCAGTTACATATATTTGGAATTTGGTTTTCTTGATCGAACCGGTCTGTTCGCATCAAGTTTTAGCATTATTGAATTGTAGTTGTGGAATTATATTCTCAAGACTTTTCAACTATGGATGACTACTTTATATGAAAGAAAATAATATTAGCCATCCATGAGTCCGTGACAATGACAGTCATATACACAACTCAAGGTCATCTTTGAATTTTAAGAAAGAAACCCACGATGAAGACTTATTCTTCTTGTTCTGTTTCTCCTTTTTTTATTAACTGAGTTTTGCTCTGTTTCTGTATTGTATTTTGCGTTTTGTAGGAAAAATGGAAAAGTTTGAGTATTTGAATGAGCTCCAGCTCGCTGCAGAGAAGCTGCTTCACAGCTATGGATTCCTAGTTATGGTCACGATGTTCCTAAAATGGGTCGCGTCCTTCGCTGCACTGTTAGTCATATTTTTCTGTCTAAAACATTTTGATATATGTATAAGCCTTTCGTTTGTTTAATATGTTTTGATCTTTCAATAATATTACTTATATTTTTTGGGTGAAGTCTTCTGATGATATTGGATGGAACGAAATGGAAGTCAACCACCATAAGACCATCTCCAAAAGGAGACTCTGGGGTGCTTAAAACAAAAAAAAAATTTAAATTAATAAATGATGTTGAATAGTGTAATGAATAGTGTAAGAACCTCATAGATGAGGTGCTTAAATAAGAGATTTAGTAACCCCATCAATGAGTAGTTAAACATTTCAACTAAATTTTTAATATTTTTAATGTTGTAATAGTGTAAGAGACTAATGTTAAGAATCTCCCTTTGGAGATGCTCTAAGGACTTCACTATTAGCTCCTTACCTCTTCGTTAGCCTTCCTCTTGTTATTTTCCAGTTCTTGAGGTAACAATCAATACCAAAAAAAATAAACCTTTTATGTTGTTGTTCTTAAGTATGTAAAGATGATTCGATATAACATTCGAATTGTATCCGCAGGGGGGAGTTTGGGAAATGGATTGCTCTCCTCACAGTCGTTCTCAAGCTTTTCCTCCCAAACCAATTTCCTGGTACACAATGAAAAAAACTAAATCTTTAAGAACAGTTTTAACTACAAATATAAATAATCTTCGTATAGTAATGTACCTTAGTATAATAGTATTCATTCTATGAAGAATTGGTTTAAAGTATTTTTTGTGTATTTGCTTAACCATGGTATTCATTCTTCAACAAAACTTCTTTAATCTAATAATAATCAATTGTTCATGCACATAGCGCAGATCATCATCTAGTATACTATTAATGTTAGTATACTATTAATGTTAGAGAACACATTGGGGGTATAAATAATCATTTAATTGAGAGTTGGTTAGTCTTTTTGTATATTTGCTAACTATAGGGTAAAAAAAACTTGCAGAGTCGCTAGAAGTTCCGGGTGCAACCCTTCTTCTTACTGTGGCTGCGCCGAATTTCTTCGTGGAAACATTCAGAAACTTTTTGAATATGCCAGATCCAGCAAATGTGTGCTTCTCCACGAGCTTCTACCTTCTTAATAATCACACTAAAGCTTGTGGTGGTTACAAAAATTCATTCACTCAGAAGGACAAAATCACTTACACCATTTGTCTTGATCTTCTCTGTGTCTACTCTCTTTGGTCCTTTTTTCTTAAACCATACTTTATGTCTTAATTTTGGTCGACCGTGAATTAAAGTATCAAATTTTCTTAAGTTTTTTTTATAGGATTTGAAATATTATTTTTCTTAAACATTGATTGTTTGTTTGCGGAAATATCTGAGGAAAAAGAGATAAAAAGATTATGTGATGATGAACCTGCAGAAGATGATGGATAAGATCAAGCAAGAGCGTGAGATATCACTTAATGAGATAGCGTTAACATTATAGATATTGTCAGAGCATGTAACCATCATACAAAAAGGCCGTTAGATTTACCAAAAACGTCATTGTATTAAATTCTAAATTTAACATTTTAATAATAACTCAAGACATGGCATCGTGACTATCATCATAATAAAATTTAAAAAATAACTAAAATAACACATTAGCAAATCATTAAATTAAGAACCTTCATAAAGTCCTCATGCCTTCTTTTGCGTGGAGAAGCATTCTTCATGGGAGAGAACTGTCGAAAAAAAGTTTAAACCAAATGTTTGGAGATGAGGCTTCTCTTAGTATCTTGACTTCCCAAAGACTGTGTGATGGAATTCTGAGAGCTCCCTTGATGAAAGATATCATAAGAACACTTTTTCCAAGAGATGTGGAATTGATCTTAAAAATAAAACTGGTGGTCTTATCTGTGGACTTTCTTTGTTGGGAACACACCAAGAGTTGTGACTATACGGTCAAGTCAGGGTATTGGTCAGCATCTCAAGGGACAAAATCTGAAGTTTTAAGGGAAGCTCTCATGCAACTGTCTAACAATGCTATAAAAGACTAAACTAGACTCTTAACACCGCGACCAAAATCAGAAAGCTATTCTAGTAGCGGACAAGATTGCGTCAAGGGGAATGTAGGTTGATCCTATATAGATGCCACATTCGTGGATTTGAAGGAGAATCCACAAACCATGTCTTGTTCACTTGCACCATTCCTAGACAAGTTTGGGCTTTCTCCAATTTTCATTCCCCTGAAAATGGCTTTGCACCATATTCCCTTGGATATTATGGATGCTATGGAAGAATTGCAACAACTTCATTTTTGAAGGACTGAGCTTCCTAGTCAATGACACTTTGGGAAAGATGCGTGAAGATGTAAGCCAATGATTTCATGCACAAGTCTTGGATGCGAGGGAAGAATCAAGATCCCAAGAGACAAAGAGTCTATTCACGAAGTAGTAGACTCCTCCGACACAACCTTGGCTATCCACGATGGTCAAAAGAGATTTTTGATTTGGAAAGTAGTGTTGCCTCGGAGTAATCCTCGTGTATTTCAACGTGGGCTGATTGCCTCTAATCCCTGTTTTGAATGCTTGTAAGCAAACGGTTTATGAATATAAGTATCATTCAGTAAAAAAAAAAAAAAAAAAAGTCCTCATGCATGCGCATGGTGCGGAATAACCATCTCATAACCAATAATTATGAAGATCTTGATGGATTAGGAAAAAAGAGAGATATGCGCCAAGCCAACCTGACATCATTGATGATTAAAAAACGTTGATCCTAAAGCTATAATGGGAAGTTTCATGGTAATGTCAAGTCCACGCTTTTTCCATTGAATCTTAACAACAAAACAACAATTGAATCCGACAAAATACAAAAGGAATCCCACTCCTTGAGAACACACAAATAAACAAACATATAAATACAAAACAATCATTATTAACCCAGCAAATCGTATGGATTGTTCTGTTTTTTTTAAAGAATGTAAAATGTGTATTTATCCAAAAAAAAACATTTTCACGTCGAGTGTTACGTCTGTTTAGAAAAGATTAATACAGTAGAGAATTGATATATCATCGTTTTTACCCGTTTTTAACCATGATATATGTCTTATTTATAGAGTATTTCTAGTATTTTTTTAGTCTTTTTGAGTATTTTCAGGTTTAGGTACGTTTGGAGCTTAATTGAAGATATTGAAGCATTCTGGAGCATTTTGGAACTAAGCAAGGATCATGTAGCTGTGAAGCTCGATTTATGGTCTTTGTGTCGAGCGATACCACCTGGTGTCGGTCAATACCGATGGCATAAAGAAAGGAAACGTGACTTTTTCCTTATCTGAAGAAATTGCACTTTGGTCAAGAAGTCTTTATTATTTACAAGAAACCCCAAAACGTGTTTTAGCTGATAATTAGGTTTTTCAGCCACCTGTTTTGGGGGAGGCGATTATTATTATTCTTCATACTTTGAGAGATAAGGGGTTGAGGGATTTTTGGGGAGACAATTCTGAACTCATTTGTTTCTTATTGATTTCTTTTATGCAATTCTATTCATCTATGATTTCTGTTCCATTGATCATGCCTGAGTAGTTTGCTAGTTAAGTTTAGGGTTTTTCAAAGAGCTCTTCATGAATTGTTAAATTGGTTAAACTATCTAGATATTCATCTTATTGAGTTCTTCTTCATCTAAGTAGTTCTTAAAGCTTGTTCTAGATTAGCTACCTAGAATTAAGATCATAGGTTAGTTATCTCAGCGAAAGTTGGTTAATTAACTTGAAAGACTTAGATGAACAATTATGTTTAGTGCAAAGAAATTTGGCTAGGGAGAATTGTGAACAAATCAGACATGAGCTTATTGCATGTTTAGTTGCCTAGGTTTCGCAAAGAAATTTGGTTTCTTAACTTCTTAAACATAGTAATCAGTGCAGCGAAAGTTGGTTGATTTGGTGTAGTGTTCTGAGTTCTAGAGTCGTGTTTAATTAGAATTTCTACGTTCTATCCATATGCTTTTCTTGAATCTCTGCGAAATTCCTTAAGCTTAGTTTTTACCTTCATCGAATTCTCACTAGATCTGTTTGCTTTGTTTTATTTCTTATTCTCATTGATTTTACTTAGCTTAATTCGAACCTATATAGTCTATTGTGTGATCTTGAGTCTTTGTAGATTCGACCCCTAAGTACTACAACATCATAGCTGCTAGTACCTCTAGGGTATTACTTTTGAGCTTATCAAAACTTGGCACCGTTGCCGGGGACTCTTAATTCGCCATTAGATTTTAGTCAAGAATTTCGACTAAGTTCGATAGTGTCGAGCGACACCACATAGTGTCGGTCGATACTCATCGTTTTATTTTACTCTTTTTCTTATTTTTGTTACTTACGTGCTTTGTCTTTTGTGTTTCAGGTGTATGTCACTCGCGAAACCAGGAGGAGCAAGAGCACTCAGCTAGTAAATCTTTCCAACAAGGAGCTAGCAAATTTGGAACGCACAAACAGGAAAACAAAGAAGCCAGCAGAGATGAACAATCCAGTGGTATTGACTCGTGATGATGCTGGAGTTTTGAGAGACCAAGAGGGTCATTTTTGCAATGAGAGAGGGCAACAACTTGATGGAGATGGAAACGTCATCGTGCCACCTGCACCAGTTGTTGTTGAAAAGATTGTCGCGCCTGCTGCGTGCGAAAACGAGGGGAATGCTGTAGTTGATCGTGGTAGGATAATTGGTGAGTACAACAGGCCAGATCAGTTATATGCCAATCGATCAGCGATTCGCCCTCCTGTTTTTCAGAGGGATGACTTTGAGCTGAAACCTGCATACTACACTCTTGTGGGTCAGCACCCTTTTCACGGTCTTTCTCATGAACACCCCATGGATCACATTGAGAGGTTTGAGGACTTGGTTACTAGCATTAAGTACAATGGAGTGTCCAATGATTTTCTTTTCTGTAAGCTTTCCCATACTCTCTTGGTGGAGATGCTGCTTATTACCTTAAGCAGTTGCAGCCAGGATCACTAACTACTTGGGAGGAGAGTAAGAATGCCTTCTTGAACAATTTCTATGATGATGCAAGATCCGAGGAGCTGAGAAATAAAATCTCCCAATTTTCTCAAGGATCAACTGAGGCATTCAAGGCAGCTTGGGTGAGATTCAGATCATATCAGAGGGATTGTACACATCACGGTTTCAGTAAGGTTCAGTTGTTGGGTATTTTCTTCAGAAGGATTGATTGGAGGTACCATATTGCTTTGGATGATGCGAGTAATGGGAATTTTAACACCAGATATCCTAAAGATGCTTATGTGCTTATCGAAAACTTGGCTTCTAGCAATAGTACCAAGAATGCAGACATGGAGTGCAAGAAGCAAGCTGGTAACTTGGATGGCAGTCAAATCGTATAGGTGAAGGCTAAGCTACATTCGATGCACAATCTGTTGATGGGAAAGACAAAGAAGGATGTCCTCTTTGTTGCTGATGTCAAGAATTTCGAAAAAAATGAAGTGGAAGACGTTATCTACATTGGTGGAGCTGGATTTCAAGGTCAAAGGTATCAATACCAGCAAAACAACAACCGAAACTTCACCAACAATGCTCAGCAAGGAGGGTACAAGTTTGAAGTCAACCCAGCTGGTTTTGGAATGAATCAGTATCTACATGAACCAATTCAGAGCAGTGGCTACAATAGAACCTATGGGAATTCGTCCTACCAATCTCCACCACCCAAAACTCCTGAAAGCAAAGTTGAATCTATGCTGGAACAGATTCTTGAGGGACAGCAGAAGATGACAGTAGACTTTAATGGGAAGATAGATGCCATGTATACAGATCTTAATGGGAAAATTGAGTCTCTCAACACTCATCAGAAGATGCTGGAAACTCAAATAGCTCAGACTGCAGCAGCTGTCAAGGGAAAGATGGTTCATTCACAGAATGAATACGTCAATGCAATCACCTTAAGAGGTGCTAAAGAGGTCACTGCGGTGGTAGAAAAGGGTTTGAATGCAGAAAAATTTGTGGAGTTAGAAGAGGTTGAAGGTGATTTTGAGCCTGATACGGCTGTGTCGAGCGACACCACTACTTGTGTCGATCGACACTAACCTGAAGAGACGACACAGAAGCCTTGTGTCGATCGACACCAATCTGGTGTCGGTCGACACCCCTCGCAGACTGAGCTAGAAATTGTGAAAACACCGAAGATTGTTGAGGAGAATGTTTACAAGCCTAAGGTGCCATATCCTAAACTACCTAGACATCTCAGAGATCCCATTACTGCAGAGAAGTTGCTCGCTTTTGAGAAGATGGTAAGGAGGATTCCCCATACGATGTCTTTTGAAGAAGCTTTGGAAAACCGCCATTTGCTTGGTTACTTCCGAGATTGCAGAGAAACTCTAGAAGAGGTCCAGGCATTCTTCATCAGGGCAAGAAGCACACCACCACCAATGAAGCAGTTGACTAAGAGAGAAGACCCAGGAAAATTTTCGGTTCCATGCTCTATCTCTGGAGTTGAATTCAAAGAATCTCTCGTTGATTCATGGTCTAGTGTCAATATCATGTCAAAGGCAATTGCAGAGAGGTTGAGAATTGGTGATATTATATCTGCTAAGATGACTCTCGCATTCGCGAACTCTTCAACCTTAATTCCATATGGTACCATCCCTGATTTGCTTGTTAAAGTAGGAGATTGCCTGGTTCCTACTGATTTTCAGGTTGTGGAGATGAGCGAAAGTTCTAATATGCCTTTGATTCTTGGAAGACCATTCATGGCTACAGTTTGTGCAGTTATAGACACGCCCAGAAAGAGAATCTCGTTCTCATACATTGGCAAAGAGGTCTCCTACAAAGCCATTCCTTCTGGAGGAGCTCCCAAACATGTCTCTTGCATCACCGTTGTTACAGGAGAGACATTGATGGTTGATCTTTTGGAAGAGCCTTATGATGAGCCAAATGTCATAGACGTTTTAGATGGTCCTTCTATCATCACGAAGAGAGACATCAAAACGGCTAAGGCAAAGAAGAAGGTGAAGAGCAAAAGAGTCAAGGGTGATGCCTATATGACTTTAACCCCTCAGAAGTGTGATGGAGATTCGATTGAATATGAGGTGAAGTGCAAGGGAACTTCGAAACCATTCTCTAAGGTTAGAGCTATTCTCACTTCAGAGTTGAAAGAGAAAGGAAAAGATGTTGTGAAGGGTATGTTGAGCAGAATTCTGAAGCTGGAGATGTCTAGTTGTGGAGCTTGTTTTGGAGCAAGTTCTCATTCTTATCCTGACTAATACATGAGCCAAAGTCAAGCTAATGACTGAAAACAAGCGCTTGGTGGGAGGCAACCCACTGGTGAGTCTGTACATAAGTTCTTATATTTCTTTTGATTTTTGTTTTTGGGTTTTTGTGTGTTTATGTGAATCAGATGCGAAGAGGCTTAGTGTCGGTCGACTCCACTTTCAAAAAAAAAAAAAAAAAAAGAGGTAAGTTTTTCTTCTTTTCGATTTGCTTTTGAATTTTTTTTCTTTTTGTTTCTTTCCAACTTCATTCATAATAACACAAGGGACAGTGTTGGTTAAGTATGGGGGAGGAAAATACTAATGTATTTTTATTTTTCTTGAGTCTTTTTCATGTTTTTCTTTTGAGTCAGTTTGTTGTTTTATTGAGTTAAAACTTGTTGGAGATTATGATCTTTTTCTTGAATCTATTGTTCTGACTTTGCTTCTAAGTGACCATTGTTACAGGATCAGTTCTGGATCAGACTAATGAAAAATCCAAAGGTTGACCAGTTAACTAGAAGACACCCATGTTTCCAGCAGAGTTCATTCAAGCCTGAGCTAATTCTTTGCACTTTATCGATGTAGTTGATGTCCATAGAGCTTGATTCCTCATTCACATCTGACAAAGGAACCCATGTGTAGAAAGTAATGACATTCCTCTCCCTTGTTATAAGTTAATAAATAAAAGCATGAAAATATGAAATGATTTTATTTTGAGTAGAGGGTTAGGAAAATTTCCAGCGATCCCATTATTCTACTTGGAAAGGAATGATCACACAAAGGTTGGAAGCGAGGTTAGGAAAATTTCCCGTGATACCATTATTCGCCTACACCTTTGATATATAGAGAGGGGATGAACCGGAGATTCGGTGGCAAACACCATCAATACTCGCGTCTCAAACCTTGATATGTATATGCGTTCTAAAAAAAAAAAAAAAAGAACATGATGAGAAATAAGTCTGGGGGAGAGGAAACAATACCAAAAAAGTGTGAGGATTTGATGGTTCATTTGTCATGATATTGTATGGGAAATAGTCTATAAGGTTCTTGGCATTGATCACAACGATAAAACTGGCGATGAAGGCTTTGATGGATAATGCTGCAAATTTATGTGTGGATTCTGGGGAGCTGAGAATGTCTACGGAGAAGTACATGGTGGTTAGATTTGGAACTGGTTAAGTAATATGTGGAGCACTAAGAAAAAAGGTCATTACAGTGTTTCAAGAACAGTTGAGTCTCCGCGATTTTCAAACCTCTTTCTCTTGTTTAGTTTTATGTTTGCTTGAGGGCAAGCAAATGCTAAGTCTGGGGGAGTTGATATATCCTGGTTTTTACCCGTTTTTAACCATAATATAGGTTTTATTTATAGAGTCTTTCTAGTATTTTTGGAGTCTTTTTGAGTTTTTTCAGATTTATGTACGTTTGGAGCTTAATTGAAGATATTGAAGCATTCTGGAGCATTTTGGAGCTAAGCAAGGATCATGTAGCTGTGAAGCTCGATTTATGGTCCTTGTGTCGAGCGATACCACATGGTGTCGGTCGATATCGACGGCATAAAGAAAGGAAACGTGACTTTTTCCTTATCTGAAGAAATTGCACTTTGGTCCAGAAGTTTTTATTATTTACAAGAAGCCCCAAAACGTGTTTTATCTGATAATTAGGTTTTTCAGCCACCTGTTTTGGGGGAGGCGATTATTATTATTCTTCATACTTTGAGAGATAAGGGGTTGAGGGGTTTTTGGGGAGACAATTCTGAACTCATTTGTTTCTTATTGATTTCTTTTATGCAATTCTATTCATATATGATTTCTGTTCCATTGATCATGTCTGAGTAGTTTGCTAGTTAAGTTTAGGGTTTTTCAAAGAGCTTTTCATGAATTGTTAAATTGGTTAAACTATCTAGAGATTCATCTTATTAAGTTCTTCTTCATCTAAGTAGTTCTTAAAGCTTGTTCTAGATTAGCTACCTAGAATTAAGATCATAGGTTAGTTATCTCAGCGAAAGTTGGTTAATTAACTTGAAAGACTTAGATGAGCAATTCTGTTTAGTGCAAAGAAATTTGGCTAGGGAGAATTGTGAACAAATCAGACCTGAGCTTATTGCATGTTTAGTTGCCTAGGTTCCGCAAAGAAATTTGGTTTCTTAACTTCTTAAACATAGTAATCAGTGCAGCGAAAGTTGGTTGATTTGGTGTAGTGTTCTGAGTTCTAGAGCCGTGCTTAATTAGAATCTCTACGTTATATCCATATGCTTTTCTTGAATCTCTGCGAAATTCGTTAAACTTAGTTTTTACCTCCATCGAATTCTCACTAGATTTGTTTGCTTTGTTTTATTTCTTATTCTCATTGATTTTACTTAGCTTAATTCGAACCTATATAGTCTATTGTGTGATCTTGAGTCTCTGTAGATTCGACCCCTAAGTACTACAACGACATAGCTGCTAGTACCTCTAGGGTATTACTTTTGAGCTTATCAAGAATCAAACTAATTCTTAATTGCTTTCAACAAGTTTCGAACCACCGTATTAGCCCACCTTCGTAGGTCGTGCACCCGTTGCGTCGAAGGGAAGATAATCTGTTTCGAACATTTTTATCTTATCTATAAGGCAGACGAGTTACTGTGTAGAGGTTGGATTTTCGTCGTAGCGTCTACCATTTTGTTCCTTCCATATGCTAGCTTGGAACATATACCATATAGAGAGGTTCGATCATGCGTTGTGTCCAGGCCCGGGCCTGAGCCTATTCCAATAATTCTTTGGAATGGGGCCTCAGTTTTTTTTAAATTTTCAAGGGCCCATAAATATTGTTTCTGATATTTTTTAGTTTGCAGAATAATCTAGAAACTGTGTGTATCTAAAAAATAATTAAATTTTATATCTTAAAAACACAAAAAAAATTGAAACTACGAACCGTCGTCGCCAAACGCAAACTGAGTCACGAGAGATTGAGTCATTGAGAAGAAATAGAAACTGGATTTTGGAAAGCTTAGAGATTCTTGTTTGGTTTTCTTCTTCCGTTTGATTGGTATGTAACTTTTAGATTTCAATTTCAATTTTTTGCTACAAACATACTTTTCAATTTTTGTTTGAAACTTCAGTTCAATCAAGCATTCAAGCTATGCCTACGCTCGCAGCCTTGCATATATAACTAATATTATTGTCTTCATCAGTTTCAGAATAATGAAGTCAAGATATGAGTCTGGAGCTTCCAAACGAAACAAGAAGAAAAGACGAGAAGAAGAGGATAAATCTCAATCTGGTTCTATGCTCAAGTTTGTCAGAAAACCAAAATCTCCTAGAACTGATCAAGATAGCGAAACAGTCAAGGCTGGTGGGATTGATAATGGACATTTTGAGACTTCTAAGAAAGGAGAAGAAGATGAAATTAGAATGGAAGCTGCTAGTCAAGAGCAAGAAGCGAATGATAATAGGGCTGAGAAAGATGGTGAGGATATCAATCAAAATGCAGAGGGTATGTATTTCAAAGAACATAATCCTTTTGTTGATATCTTGGATCCTGCAAATTGGGAAAACATTGATCAAAGGTTGAGGGACTTTTTGGTTGACAAAGGTCCTCTAGCACGGCCATCTCATGATTATAGTTTTCCCAAAAACAGTAATGGTAAACACTTTTCTCATAAGCACTACAAAAGGCGTATGAAGAACGGGAATATACAAGATAGACAATGGCTTGTCTTTTCGAAAAAATCAGAGAGTATTTATTGTTTTTGCTGTAAGTTGTTCGGAGGGGATTTCAGTCAGTTGGCTAGCACAGGTTTCAAGGATTGGAACAATGTTCTAACAAGGCTTAGGGAGCATGAAAGTAGTCGTTGTCACATTATGAGCATGAACAGTTGGATGGAATTGGAGTTCAGATTGCAGAAAAATCTCACAATTGATAAGTATGTCCAGGAAGAGATCAAGAAAGAGAAAAATCATTGGAGAGAAATTTTACTGAGATTATTTGCATTGGTGAAGACTATGGCTAAATGCAATATAGCATTTCGTGGAAGTAACGACAGGATTGATCAGGATAACAATGGAAATTTTCTTAGCTTTATTGAAATGTTTGGAGACTTTGATGCAGTAATCCGAGAGCACATCAGGCGAATCAAAGATAAAGAGATTCAGTATCACTATCTCAGCTACAAAATCCAGAATGAGATAATAGCAATGTTGGGATCTGAGATGAAGGTAATGATCATTAAGAAGGTTAAAAGTGCCAAGTATTTCTCTGTTATTCTCGATTGTACTCCTGATATCAGTCATAAGGAGCAGATGTCTCTTATTATTCGTTGTGTGGATCATCCACACAGAATCAGCTCAACAGAATCAGCTCAGGTTGAAGAATTTTTTATTCACTTTTTGGAAGTTGATGATAAATCAGGGAAAGGATTGTTTGATCTACTTTGTGATACATTGGCTGATCTTACTTTGGACATTGATGATGTGAGAGGACAAGGCTATGACAATGGCTCAAATATGAAGGGGAAAAACAAAGGAGTGCAAAGAAGATTGCTTGATATCAATCCAAGAGCCTTTTATACGCCATGTGGTTGTCATAATCTGAATTTGGCGCTTTGTGATATGGCTAAGTCATCTTCAAAAGCAATTGAGTTCTTTGGGATCATTCAGCGTTTATATTGTTTATTCTCGCCTTCTACGACTAGGTGGGATATATACAAGAAAATGGTAGGAGGTCCCACACTTAAACCTTTATCAGATACTCGTTGGGAAAGTCACATTGAAAGTGTTAGAGCAATACGATTTCAAGCTCCAGAAATCCGAGATGCTCTTCTATACTTGGCTGAAACTAGTGAAGATCCTCAAACCCGGAGTAATGCTGAATGTCTTGCCGTAAGTGAAACACACGGAATCGGGGGATTTGAGTTTTTGTTTGGTATGGTTATATGGTATGAGATTTTGGCTGCCATTAATATTGTAAGCAAGACTTTGCAGGCTGAAGATATTGATATCGATGATGCTATTACTCAACTAAAAGGGTTAGTCTCATTTTTCCAGAAATACAGAGAGACAGGTTTTGAAGCAGCAAAAGCTGAAGCAAAAAAAATTGCAGTTGCTATGGAGATCGAACATGTTTTTAATGTGAAAAGAAAGCGTATTATTAGAAGGAGAACAAATTTTGATGAGGAGCCAAGAGAAGTTGTTAGTGAGAATCTCCACCTGAGCGAGGAAGAGAGTTTCAGAATTGACTATTTCATCAAAATCATTGATCAAGCTCTAGTTTCTCTTCAAGCAAGGTTAGAACAATTTGAAGAGTATGAGAAAACGTTTGGGTTTTTGTTTGATCTGAAAAATCTCAATTCAGCAAGCGAGGGTAGCTTGAAGGCATCATGTACCAACCTTGAAGTTTCTCTGAGGCATGGAGAACACTCGGATGTCGATGGAAATGATCTATTTTCTGAGATTAGAATTCTTCGAGAAATTCTTCCAGAAAATATCAAGAAGAATGTTGAGGTGCTAAACTTTTTGAAGAGGTACCAGAACTGTTATCCAAATACATGGATTGCCTATGTCATAATGCTCACAATCCCTGTTTCAGTTGCCTCAGCCGAAAGGAGCTTCTCAAAATTGAAGTTGATCAAGTCGTACTTACGGTCAAATATGTCACAGGGAAGGTTGAACAGTTTAGCCATGATATCGATTGAAAAAGACATGGTTAAACACCTTGACTACGAAAGTTTGATGGATGATTTTGCAGAGAAAAATGCAAGAAGATTTATTTTCATGGACCGAAATTTATAAACTTTTGTTAGATTTCAGGCATTGTAATTTTCTTTTATGCAAACTTGGATTTGTTTCTTATGTAAGGCTTGGATTTTTTTCTTATGTAAGGCCCCGAATTTTTATTTTGAATGGGACCACAAATTTCTCAGGCCCGGCTCTGAGTATCTTCCTCGGAGGACTCGTGCTAGTATGGATGAAGGGTATTGAATGAGACGCCACAACTGTTTTGCTAGGAGAGCAAGATTAAAGTCATGTAAATCTCGGAACCCCCAGGCCTCCTAAATCTTGGGGAATGCAAATCTTATCCCATGCAATCCAATGAATCCCTCTGCTATTTTGTTTGGAACTCCACCAAAAATTAGCAATGGCACTCCTTAGCTTATCGGTAATGCATTGCGGAAGTAGATAACATGACATGACGTAGGTTGGTAAGGCTTGGGCCACCGATTTGATATGGATTTTTTTCCCCCTTTGGAAAGAAGTCTTGCAGACCAATTATTAACCTGGTTATTAAGTCGATCTTGAACAAAGGAGAAAACTTGCTTTTTTGACCCACAAATTTGTTCCGGTAATCCCAAATACATACCCATGCCCCTTCGATCGTTATTCCAATAGCATTTTTATCCCTCTTTTTACGTTCTGATTTACTCTGTTTCCAAACAAAATGGATGATTTTCCTAGGTTCAGTTGTTGACCAGAGGCGGATCCATAGGTATTAATAATCTTAAAGATCTCTGCACTTTGCAGGATATCCGCTTTGCAGAAAAAGAGACTATCATCTGCAAATAAAAGATGCGAAACTGTGGGACTCGCTCTTGCTATCCTCAGACTTGTAATACAATTTTCTTCTTCCGCTCCTTTGAGGAGGGAGATAAGCGCTTATGTGCACAAGATAAAAAGAAAAGGGGATAGAGGATCTCCTTGTCGAAGTCCCCTTGAGGGTTTAATCCTTCCTTTTGCTTCCCCATTTATGAGAACTTGGTATGAGACCGAGGAAATGCAAAACATCAGAAGCTTGACCCATCTCTCCGCGAATCATAGTTTAAGCATGAGGGCTTCAAGGAAGTCCCATTCCACCCGGTCTTAAGCTTTGCTCATATCAGTCTTTATAGCCATAAAGTTCTCTCTACACATGGGGTTTGTGCGAAGGCCATGAAAATTTTCTTGAGCAAGCAGAATGTTATCTGTTATCAGCCGTCTAGCTATGAAGGCCGATTGGGTCTCAAATATTAGGTTCGGTAATGTTTTCTTTAGCCTTTTACACATGAGCTTTGAGATAGTTTTGTAGCTCATATTGCAAAGACTAATCGGTCGGAACTCCGCCATCGCTCTCGGCCTTTCCTTTTTGGGAATAAGACAAATATTATTGTTATGATTCAGTCTCGGATCAAAATGTCCAGACACAAAGAAATCTCTTACTAGTCTAATTATGTATTGGCGTATTAATTGCCATAATTTTTGGTAAAATATGCTTGTCATTTCATCTGGGCTTGGTGCCTTTTCTGGGTTGATATCAAATAGAGCCGCTTTGATCTCTTCCTCAGACGGTTCCATGACCAGGAGACGATTATTATTCTCTGAAACTTTCTCCGTAATATACCGGAGTGAATCTCTTGGATCAATAGGCTGCGAGGTGATAAATAATTCCTGAAAGTAATGAGTTGCTACACGTTCTATCCCACTCGCATTTTCTACCCAATTCCCATTGTGGTCTTTCAATGAAATAATACTATTCCGAGCCCGTTTTTGTTTGGTGATGGCATGGTAGAACTTCGTATTTTTGTCTCCCTCTTTATGCCATTGATCTCGACTTTTTTGTTCCCAAAAAAATTATTCCTCACGAAAAGTTGTGCAAAGTTGTCTCATGATATCCTCTATCTCATCTAGGATCGTATTGTCATCGTCTTGGGCTAAGTCTAGTTGGTTGTTTAGGTCTTCAATTAATCTTGTCGTATTAGTGGGCAGAGTCTTCTTCCAAGAGGAAATATTTATACGGCATGCGGCTATTTTTTGATGAATATCCTAACGTGGTATATCATCAAAGAACCCCACCCCGAGATTATTGTCTATATAAGAAGCAAAAGTAAAAGTAACCCCATCCCGACGTGGCATTTTAGTATATAAGAAGCAAAAGTAAAAGATGTGAAAGACGAAATGACCGGAAAATGGCCGGAATTTGTATGAGTTTAGGTATGAAAGTCTAAGAAAGACTAAGTGTTTAAGAAAAAAAAAAGAGAAGAGACTAAAGTTTTGTGTAACTTAAGAATTAAAGAGAGAAAAATCGGACTCCTTTCTCTGTAGAGAGAATGGTGTATTTATAGTAACAACTGGTCAGACTAGGATACCAGATCACGTATTTGGTTGCCAGATCGGTATCAGATCATCTCCGTTGGGTCTCGTGCGGAGTACTCGAGTGATTTTCTCCTATTTTCTTTATCGCGTTTGCCAGCTGGTAGACAAAGTTGTCTCGAGGCGCTGGGTTGATGCAAAGTTTGTATCGGTTCCATCGGATTTGACATTGCATGGTTGCTAGAGCGTCACATACCTTTGCCTTCCCAATGACCACAGACTAGTCGCTAACATCTATCACATGTGAAGATAACAAGTCATGAGTTTGTTCTCACCTTAGAATGGGGGTACAAATGAATTTGGATGTTTAAATTATAGGAATTTTAGAATCCATAAGTGTTTTCGCGTCTTTATAAGAAATTTGACTTACTTTGCCCTGGTTCTCGTTTTAAAGGAGTACTATCAGGCTGTTTAGTTACTTGCCCGGTTGTTTGAGCTACCAGGTAGTTGGGGTTGTCTGGTTCTCAAGCTATCTGATTGTACATGTTAGACCACTCATCCCTAATTCCACACCTCTAGATAACATGACATGAGTTGGTGCAAGAAATGTGGCATGATCTTCTCACTGACCACTCATCCCCTAATTCCACATTCTCCATATAACTTAGCACAAATTGGTGGATTTAAAAAAATATAATTTTTTAAAACTTGTCTTAGTCTATCCTAGTTCATGACCACTCAACCCCTAATAGCATTCTCTCTATATAACATGATACAAGTAGTAGGTTTTGGGACATGTAGCATTTACTATTCTAAGTACAAGTGACACTCACTAGTAAAAAAAACACAAATACCCACGAAAGTTTCGTGGGTAATATAGAGTAATTTTCGTGGGTATAGCGTCGTGGGTAGAGAATTACGTGGGTTTTCGTGTGTAAGGCTACCCACGAAAACCCACGAAATTATCTGTGGCAAAATACCCACGAACACCCACGGAATATTCCGTGGGTAGATATACCCACGACCACCCACGGAATATTTCGTGGGTAAAGATTTACCCACGAATTGCCACGAAAATTTTCGTGGGTAAATCTTTACACCCACGAATTGCCACAAAACTTNCATTTGGATTTATACAAAAAAAATATTTTATTATTTTATCAAATTTTTAGAATTTTATTGGTCTAACTCGGAATTGAAAAAAAAAAATTATTGTATTTTTTGCCATATGTATTATTATTTTATTACAAATTGTGAGAACATATATAAGGACAATTCAACAATGAACAATTCTTTTTGCTGTACAAGGATCCACGACCACGATGAACGGCTGTTTGCACCATGTTGGAGATTTCTTATAAATTCGACTCCATTAATCTGTAAAGCACCACACTAAAGATTTTCTATAAGTTTGTCTCTATTCATCTGTAAAA
Organism: Eutrema heterophyllum; assembly: GCA_002933915.1. NCBI lineage: Eukaryota > Viridiplantae > Streptophyta > Magnoliopsida > Brassicales > Brassicaceae > Eutrema > Eutrema heterophyllum. The sequence continues at coordinate 143,166 of PKMM01019964.1, forward strand.
ATCGTATTATATAAGAATCGAACTTGGACCTCCTTATATAAAAACATTAACTAACTCTCTGATCATTCACTAGATTAAGGGACTTCTACATTTTATTGTGTTTATTAGTTTATCGATGAAATTATTAATTCTCAAAATGTGGCCTAATCTCCGATACAATGTTGGGCCTATAAAGACCAGATAGACCCAAACCCAATAATGGTTCCTCATTCTTTATTTTGAGTTACATACTAATCTTAATCCACAAGTCATGTACCAATTCGTTTCTATTAAAAAGTGGTAACCTGGTTTCTACTAAGACAACGGATCTCACTTTCCTTAACTAGATTCGATCGTAGCCATCATTTGATCTAGATCAATTTATAGCCGTTGATTTCATTCCTTCTTTAGAAAGTGGTCTTCCTCTCTTCCCGGTTTTGACGCTTTGACACAGTTTGAATAAAGTCAAAGAGAAAGAGAAAAAAAAACAGAACAGAAATACCAGAAAACCGGAAATCGGTTTACCACGCCGGAAAATGTCGTCGGAGCTCGGTTTCATTCTGATCACCACAACCATCACTGCGATTTTGTCTTATTTGACCTTGTCCAATGCCTTATTACATTCTGGTAGTGTCTCTCATGGTGTTTCCGAAAGCGATTACTACTTGACTACCGATGAGCTCTGGTTTAATCAAACCCTAGATCATTACTCTCCTTATGTAAACTTCTCTTTACCAATTTCTTCCCTTCTTCGATTTTGATTCTTTGTTGCGTTGATTGTAAAAAATCTCGAGAATCCGAGTCATAGGACACAACACAACATCTCTCTGTTCAAAAGATGATTAGACTCATTGCTCTGATTTCGTAATATTATCCAAATTTCAAGAAATTGAAATTGTTTTTTTTTTCTTTTTCCTCAGGATCATCGCAAATTCAGACAGAGATACTACGAATTTCTCGACAACTTTAGAGCTCCAGATGGTCCTGTCTTTCTGATAATCTGTGGTGAAGGTCCGTGCAGTGGCATAGCTAATGATTATATGAGTGTAAGATTTTATTAACCTGAACCATTATGCGAAAAATTTCAAAGAGATTGATGTTCTTATAAACCTATATTTAGGTATTAGCAAAGAAGTTTGAAGCTGTTGTGGTTTCATTAGAACATAGGTACTATGGTAAGAGCTCTCCTTTTAACTCATTAGCTACAGAGAATCTGAGATACCTTTCATCGAAACAAGCCCTTTTCGATCTGGCCGCTTTCCGTCAATATTACCAGGCAAGTCTTGCTTTCTTTGCATTCATTTTCATGAGATCATGTCATGCTTATGATCTTTCATTTGTCTGTTGGGTTCTGTGGATGCAGGAATCTTTGAATGTTAAGTTGAATAGAAGTAGTGGTGGTAGTGAGAATCCGTGGTTCGTCTTCGGGATATCTTATCCTGGAGCTTTAAGCGCGTGGTTCCGGCTCAAGTTCCCTCATTTGACGTGTGGAAGCCTTGCTAGTTCTGCAGTTGTTCGTGCTGGCTATGAATTCTCTGAATTTGATCAGCAGGTACCAGTAGCATAGTTTTATTTGTTGTTGTTATTGTTCGGCATGAATGGAATTAAACCATGTTCTTTGCAAGATTTAAGTTAGAAAGTAGAAGCTATGTGATGGTGTTGCATCTTCTAATAGAATCAGCTGCTGATAGATTCCATCTTTGGTACACTGTAAGCAGATAGGTGAGTCAGCTCGTCAAGAATGCAAAGCTGCACTACAAGAGACTAATAAACTCCTGGAATTAGGTCTTAAAGTAACCGGAAAGGCGGTGAAAGCCCTCTTCAATGCCTCTGTGGTCTCTCTCTCTCTTTCTCTCCTTTTTTCCTATGTCCTCTAGCTCTGTTATGAACTAACGATAATGGAAGTAGAAGCCCCACTTCAATCTAATAAGTTTCAGAAATCTGCAGCTTGATGTTGATGCTGATTTCTTATACTTAACCGCTGATGCAGCGGTTATGGCGGTAAGGATTATCCATGTTCAGATGTTCTTGTTTTAAGTCTTGTCTTATCGGTCATACTTACTGTTCAAAATCTTGCAGTTCCAATATGGAAATCCAGATAAACTATGTGTGCCGCTTGTTGAAGCAAAGAAAAACGGTAGTGATTTAGTGGTAAGCTCACATTGTTTTTTCGCCATATTGGAAGTAAAACATTTTGTATCTACTCTAAACTTTATAATGCAGGAAACATATTCTAAATATGTTAGAGAGTATTGCATGGGAGTTTGGGGCCTACGCGTTAGACCATATAGCCGGAAACATCTGAGAAACACTCTAGTTACCGCAGATAGTACATATCGGCTATGGTGGTTCCAAGTTTGCACAGAATTAGCATATTTTCAGGTGTCTCCTGCAAATGATAGCGTTCGATCTCAGCAAATCAATTCAGAGTAACATTCTTGAATCACTATTTTATATACCCTTTTTGTAAACTCACATTTTTATTTACTACCTCGATTATTTGTTTAGGTACCATTTGGATTTATGCAAGAGCCTTTTTGGGAAAGGTATATACCCTGAGGTTGATGCAACAAACTTGTACTATGGAGGCGATCGAATCGCGGGTATGTCACATTAAAACCTTCTCCAAATCTCATTTTAGTCTTTATACATTGTGATGATTTTTGGTAAATTCTACCTACAGCAACCAAAATCATCTTCACAAATGGGTCACAAGATCCATGGCGCCATGCTTCCAAACAGACATCCTCTCCTGAATGTAAAGTCTCTTCTCCTTTTTCGATATCGACTTGGCTTAAGTTCCCTGTCTCGAATTTGTGTATTTTCTATTGTGGCAGTGCCTTCTTACATCATGAACTGCCATAACTGTGGCCATGGAACTGATCTAAGAGGATGCCCCCAATCTCCAATGGTCATTGAAGGTTGGCACTTGTTTTTTTTTTTTGTCCCGACGGTCAACAAATGTTAAGTATCTTTCTTTGTTTTCAGGTAAATCGAATAATTGCAGCTCACCAGATGCTGTAAACAAAGTGAGGCAACAGATTGTAGAACACATCGATTTGTGGTTGTCTGAATGTCGCGGTTATACTAGGAGTTCTATGTAGAGTCGCATCATAGAAGTCACGGTTCGGTTCGGTTCAAACAAACTACAGTATACACACTTTAGTCTGTTCTACTACTGATTTGCGAACCAAACTTGAATGAATATTGTCAACCTAAAGCACTCACACGGTGAACACATTTTAAGGTCCTTTTCTGTTTTGTGTAAATTATTCAAGCCACAAGCAGAAAGGATGCGGTTTTTGTATCATAACTATTAACTTGTAACAAAGATTGCAATGTGAAAGTTTTTTCTTTTTTTGGCTAATGGGTAACTCATATCCTAAAAAATGATATCTAAATCCTAATTGCATGTATATATGTATGATACATACATCTACATCTGAACAATTTACGTTCTAAATCCTTCTAGCCAACTTTACGTTCAAAAAATGATATCTAAATCCTTCTAGCCAACTTCACGTTCAAAATCTACATCTGAACAATTTACTCGAATTCCTTGGATTAATTTTTACTTGAACCACTGAAATTTACTTATATTCTAATGATTACTTGTAACTTTTTTCTTTTTTTTTCAAAAAGTTTGTAGGTCATTCCTCAATTGAAATCCGGTAAAAAAATTTTATTTAAGCCTCGTATATGCATGTGTGGAGTTATTGTCAGTTTAGATATTTTAACAGATTTATTTCTTTCTTCAACATTTGTGTTTTTAATGCATGTGTTGGTGAACAAACTTACAAATATTTAAGGTTTATTGTTTCCTTTTTTTTAGAGAAAAGGTTTATAGTTTTTTCTTGTCAATATTTAACGTTTACAATTATAAATACATCATATATTGTTGTGTTTATATTAGTTCGTATAATATATGATGATAAAATAAACTACGTACTTCGTCTAATCATAGAGTGGGTTCTTGTCAATCCATGTCGGACGAATAAATAAGTAATTATGTTGTTGGGATCTCATTATTTATGTCCTATTATAACAAGCAAGACCGTTGAATTTGAATTCGTTATTGTTGCACGAATGATCGATTTCTTTTCTCCCAGAGACAAATTTTCTAATTAAGGTTCAATTTCAAGGAATGGAAACGATTGATAATTTCGCAAATTGTTATTTGTTCGCTAATTTATATGTTTGGCGCTGAAAGTTAAATTTACAAACTCTATACAGTTTTTAACTAAAATATAGTTTCCCCTAATAAATTAGTAAAAGACTCTTTCTAAGTCAGAATATTATTCCCAATGTGGAGACTTGTCCCATATTATTATTCATCTTGTTCCTTTAAATGGTCATCAGCTGGAAGTTGTAACCAAAAAGGGTTAGGGTTTAATTAATACTATCCACTTTACATTTTTTACTCCAAAATCAAAATAAAGTACTAAATAGTCTCATATTTTTCACTGAATCTTTTATTATGAATTCTACACAATCTACCATGGTTTTTTTTTTTTTTTGTTCTCAAAATCCAACAGATTCAACTAACAACATAACAATGAAATTAATTTGTTTTCTTCATTTTACTATGTATTTTTATTTGACATGATTTTACTATGTATTTCTTACACGGTTCAATTATAATATTTCTCCGGCATTCATATTTTATTTAATATCATTATGTTAAATTGTTTATACTCCTTCCTTTTCATTAAGATGGAAATTTTGAGTTTTTTTATTTGTTTCACAAAGATAGAAATTTTATGTTTTCAATGTAAAAATTTAGCTTATTTACCTATTTTACCCATACTAATTAAAAATAAATACATATACAAATTAAAACTATTTTGAAATTACAACATTCTAATAAAATTATATTTGGTATTGTAATTTTACGTGCAAAACCTTAAACTTCCATCTTAATGGAACGGATAATTATTATTTTTTGACATAGTCCTTTGGTTTCTATCATTCGAAGTCAAAGCTGTTTTTTTTCACGTTACAAATGCATGTGTGAGCCTATTTATATTTGATAAATACATTTTAACAACGACATTTTAGTGAGATAGCTCATGTCACATCGACCTATGATCAATCTATTAATTCGAAAAAGTCTGATTATTGGATGTATGTTATCACCAATTAAATATGATTACTAATTGATTCTTTTTGTTTTTTGGGGTTTACATATTGAGACGATATATAAAAGATTTTAACGTGACATATTCATCTTTAAAATTAATCGGTTTATTTGATCATGGATTAATTTGTCTTATGCCAAAGATATAAATTAAAGCTTACCTTCAACCATAAAGAAAAATAAAAAGCTTACCCTAGACTGGAGACCAATACGCATTAATATTATTTAGGTCTATCTTCTATCACTTCATAGAGTTTCTTTAACACTCATCATGTTTTGTTAGTGTCGTTTTGTTCCTAGTGGAGAAATATTTTTGTTATTAATCCACATTTCTTTTGGTATATACTCACTTTGTTTCATAAAGTCAGATTTTATAGGTTTTTATATTTTTCATAAAAATTGATTTTCTATAATTTTTATTTATTTTTATTGATTAATGTTAATAAATAATTAATTCTAAAAATTATTAATTGAAAATATTTAAATTTGATGAATTATTATTGGTTTTTGGTCATGAAAAAATGTTTAATGAAATAATATATTTATAACTAACCATTAATTATTTATTAATATATGTGAAAAATCAAAAAAATTAAACTTTGGATAAGTAAAGAATAATTAACATTACACTAATATCAAAAAAGAAAGAAAAAAGCTCTTAAATATCTAAAACATTATCCTGCTAGAAAATCATTGCAACTTTATTAAAGTCTTTAGCATTTTTTTTAATAAAATAGTATTTTTGCCCACTTTGTTATTGTCAACTAATTATACTATTAACACGCAATCTTGATTTTTTTAGAGAGAAAAAAAATATCTCGAAAGAAATAATTAAAGATAAGATGAATGCTTCGGTAGAGAGAAAAGACCACAGGAGGAAACTACGACCACGACATGAAACACACACACACACAAAAAAAAAAAAAAGTAGTTCAATTTCATTTTCGCTTTGGTCCACTTTTTTTATTGTAACAAATAAATATAATAAAAAAATTAAGTCCGTGTTAGCTCAAGACACGAAGCCTCCGCACTAAATAAATATATTTGTTTAATTTATGGGAAAGATGCGCGTGGCTCCCACTACCGTCAACTTTGTCCACGTGGAACCAGCCATAAGCGGCGTTTAGGAAAATCAAAAAATCAAAAAAAGCGTTTTCTCTCTCTCTCTCTCTCTAGAAAGTCAAAAAAAGGAGAAGACAGCCAAACACTGCCTTGTCACATCTAAACGCTTTCTCTCTCTACCTTTGTTCCGAGTAAGTCCATTTTTCCATGTGCCCACTGTGTCTTCTCTCCCTACACGCCACCATCTCCACCACCACCTCCTCCTCCGACGATTTTCCAATTTCCAAATTGCGAACCCTAGGGTTAGGGTTTTTTTTGTTTGGCTTCGTTTGCTACTCCTTCCGATCTTTTTCAACCTTAGATCTTCCGATTTTTGGGATCCTCGGTCTTTGATTTGTTTCTCGCTTTGAGCTGGAAAAAGCGACTTTGGCTTTCCGAAGGAGCTAAAGTGCGTTGACGGAATCGATGCCGGAAATCGATCTCATGAGAGTCGATCAATGCGTTTCCGATGTGAAATTGGATGGTGATGATTCTTCCCCGCCTAACGAGGCTCCGGGTTTCGGTTGTTGTGGTTCGATAGATGTGGAGGTGAAGCTAGAACAAGAGTCGGATTGTTTGAAGAAAAGCGTCGGACGCTCTGCTAGACGCGGTCGTCCGCCGAGAACACTTGGGAAAGCTACTTCGTCTCCGGTTTCAGCCATGGCGCAGTCGAGGAAGAGGAGAGAAGACGAGGATGTTTGTTTTGTGTGCTTCGATGGAGGTAGTCTCGTCCTCTGCGATCGTAGGTGAGTGAGTTTCGAGCTTAGAGAAGCAAACTCCAGCTAAATTTAGCTTTGTAGATTCTTGCTTCCGAAAATAGAAAAATTCTACTTCTGAATAATTTGGGGCTTTCTTAATATGTCAGGGGATGTCCAAAGGCGTATCACCCAGCTTGTGTCAAGCGTACTGAAGCATTCTTCAGATCAAGAGCAAAATGGAATTGTGGTAAGCTGTCCGATTCATCTGCTTTCTGTGTGGTAATGCAGTTTGATACATTACCAAGTTTGAAGAAATTAGTTGGGTCTTGAGGTTCTTCGAGACTCTTTTGGAGCATTAATGACGATGATGACGGTTTTTTTCAGGTTGGCACATATGTACTGCTTGTCAAAAGGATTCTTTCTACATGTGCTATACTTGTCCATATTCAGTTTGCAAGAGATGCGTTAGAAGCTCAGAGTACGTAGTTGTACGGGAAAACAAAGGATTTTGTGGAATATGCATGAAGACTATAATGCTAATTGAGAATGCAGTTGAAGCTAACAAAGAAAAGGTATCAGAATCTGTCAGCATTTTTGTTGCTTTCCCTTACTCACAAACTGGAAAGTAATTTGTGGAAGTATCTAGAACCCTTTGGCCTTTTCTTGCGATGTCACTTTTGTTTTGCAATGTGCTTTTCTTCTAGCTAAATGTTTCGTTTGTTTTACATGTACATTTTCCAGGTCCAGGTTGATTTTGACGATCAAGGCAGCTGGGAGTATCTTTTTAAGATTTACTGGGTTTCCCTTAAAGAAAAGCTATCTTTATCGTTAGATGATCTTACCAAAGCAAAAAATCCATGGAAATCTTCTGCTACTAAGAGAAGAACTACTAGTCGGCTTCATGAAAAGGATGATGGCAATTTTCCTGGGGTTATGAAAGCAGCAAGCCGTGCTAAAGTAAGGAAAATGGAAGCTCTTTCTGCGAGTAAATTGGCTTCTGTTTTGGATTCAAACAGTTCTTTGGGTGACAGACTTCCACCATTGACTAGTGCTGCTGCGTGGGCAACAGATGAGCTCTTGGAATTTGTGGGGTATATGAAAAACGGTGATATTTCCGTCTTATCAAAGCATGATGTCCAAACTCTTGTGCTAGAGCATGTGAGACGAAATAATCTACAAAACGCTCCTCAGAATTCAGAAATAATGTGTGACCCTAGGCTTACGAGATTGTTCGGAAAAGAGCGAGTGGATCACTTGGAAATGTTAAAGCTTCTTGATTCTCACTTCCTCGATCAAGAAAGGTCTCCGGTTACAGATACCTCAGCCGGAGGAGTCACTGAAACTATGTCCTTCCAGGTCGATGCGAGCAGAAGCTGCGATAGGTTGAATACATCTGAACAACATCAAAGAGGAGAGTCACAGCAGTCGGACGTGCACAATATTCAGGTTAGACCTTCCAGTTCTGATAGCAGAAACCATGCCGCTGTAAAGTCTGAAACATGTGCCGCTCTGTCCAATAAGCTAGTTGATGGGTTGGATGCGAATATGATATGGTTATATGGAGATCCAGATGGAAAGATTCATGGACCATTTTCCTTATTGAACTTGCAACAATGGAATTCAAGCGGTCATTTCCCGCCTGAGCTGAGAATATGGAGGTTGGGTGAACAGCAAAACAGCTCCATACTTTTGACCGACGCATTAAATGGGCAGTTCCAGAAAACAGGGTCACTTCAGAATCATTCTATCCCGAAGCAGGAAGAGACAGCTACTATAGCTAACGATCAAAACAGGAGTGTGGATGTTGCTAAACTAGAGAGTAGAGTACTTGACTTTAGCCCCAACTCAGTGTCTACTGACCAGAGTGTTATTTCTAGCAGTAACAGTGTCATCACAAGGAGCTCGGATGCGAGCAACAAAAGTGGGAACAATTTTAGCCACAACGTGCCATTGGATTTTACTCTTTCTAATGAAAGGGAGGCTGTGGGTTCTGTCTCTCTCTGGAACAAAATGAAAGTTGAGAGTCCTTTGCCTGGACAAAGCCCGATAAGCTGTTCGCTTTCGCTGGCTACATTTCCCAGAAACTCAAACTCAAACTACTCCCTGCCACAACAGGAAAGATGGAATGTTGGTCAAACAGGGGCAGATGGAAACGCAGCAAAGAACGCTTGCAATCAAAGCGATATCGGCCTTAGCGGTGCGGCTGAGAAACAAGTGACGGCTACAGTTCAGTCATGTGGACAAAACTGGAATGCTGCTACTCCAAGCAGTGCTTCAAATGTGTGGGATTCTAACTCCGGTTTGGTGTCTTTCACAGACAATCAAGAAATCGACTTTCTAGATCTCTTTAGTCCGACCTTCAAATTCAACTTTGCGTCTACTACCACCACGGATTGGCAACCCATTGTAGCTGGACCTGACGAATGTGACGAGTCAGTATCAGATCTTTTGGCGGAAGTTGAAGCCATGGAGTCCCAAAAACGTCTTCCTTCCCCAACTTCAACATTCCGTGGTCCTGGAGAATTAATCCGCCACTCCATTAACGATAGCTTCAGTCCAGCTGAAGGGCATAGCCCAGCACTTGATGCAAGCAAAGGCGACTCCATGAGCTCAACAAACGACCTGCAAATGCATTCACGAACTAACAACGCCGTGGATTTTTAGCCGTGGGGTCGATCATGTATCGGTTTAATTAGAGAGACATAATCACAGGTTACCATAGATCATCCAATGTCCCAGATCGTCTGATCGATGGTGGACTATGCCCTCTTTTCTCCTTTTTTTTTGCAGGATTATTACAGAACATAAATAATTGGCAAATCATCATCATCATCATCAGCAAAAGAAAAAAAAAGAGTGGTGCATATGAAGAAGATATGATCAAATGTTTCTTCGTGATATTTTTGGCTGCACCCATTGTTTTCGGTACTTAGGTTTTGTACGTTGTCCTGTGTTAAGATTTGCACAGACCCAACCTCTGTATTTTTACATTGTTTGTACTTAGGTAAGTATAAAAATGGAAGAAATTGTTGTCAAATGGATGTAATCAAAACACTTTAGGGATCATCATCTATTCTATATATATATATGATAGTGTAACGTTTCATTCATTTTATGTTTCATCCTTTTTATGTTTCATCGCATCTATTTTCTTCGTTTGTTTGAATTTGTTTCTTTTGTTGACAAGTGTAGGCTCGAGTTTCTTTGATTCAAAACGGCTTCGTTTTTTTTTCCCCATCTCCTTGTTTGAATCAATACAGATTTGGGAATGAGACGAACTCGTTCTCTTCGATTGATCGTTTCCGGATTTGGAAACTTTTTGTTCTTCTTTCGATTTCGGGTTTTGTTGTTCGATTGAATTACATTTCTGATTTGATGGTGGAAGCTACGTCGAATTTGACGCCGTCGCAGAGATACGCGGCAAGCGCATTGTTTGCGATCGCGCTTAACCAAGCGCAGATCAGCCAGACTAAGCCACTCGGGATCCCCGCCACCGATCACGGCGGAGACGACGGAGAGCCGATCAGCAGCAGTGGCGGCGGTGATCTAATCTCCGATGACGCGGATCTCTGGGTCCACGAGGTTTCTGGCTTACTCCGACCCGTTTTCAGGTGATCCCCTCTAAACCGTCACCGTTTTATGGATTCTGGTATTTGTTTTATATGATCACAACGAAATCATCTGGAATTGTTCATGTTCTGGATGTAATGTATACATATATTTTGAGCTGTCTGTGTAATTTGCTTTCAGATGTCTTCAGATCGATTCCTCAGCTTGGCATGGACTCGAGGAAATAGCTGCTTCTTCTCCGCCTAAGGATCACATCGGTGCGGTATGACCAACTTCCTTCCGTATTTTGAAAGTTCGCTGTATGAATCGGATTTGTATCAGAATGATGAGCTCTTCTTCTTCTTCATTGTCTGTTAACTTTTGGGTTTATTGTAGCTCATCAAGTTACTCTCAGAAGATGCCAGTGATGATAACGGTTCTAGTGATATGGTGGAGAAAGAGACCGCCTTAGCTAAAGCTGCTGAAGCTATGGTTCAAAGCATCCAGCAAGGTTCTGTATCTGTTGAAGCTAAGAAGGAGAAACATGTGGAATATGAAAACGAATGCTGTGAGAAGTATTCTGTTCCTGAGGCACAGTCTGGTGCTGCGAGTAAGGAAACAGAGAGTTGCGGAGAGGATGTAGTTAGAGATGGAGGCCACAATCCTGGGATTGTTGAAGATGAGAAACCTGTTGAGGAAGTAGCATTGCTTAGCCATGAGAGGAAGATAAGTGTTCTTTACGAGCTACTTTCTGCTTGCTTATCAGATAAACATGAGGAGAACGAGAAATGTACACGGAGTAGGAAAGGCTATGATGCCCGTCACCATGTTTCTCTGCGGTTACTTGCGACTTGGTTTGACATTCAGTGGATTAAAATGGTTTGTTTGCTTCATTCTGTCTAAATTAATAAAATGGTTTGTTTGCTTCATTCTGTCTAAATTAAGCCAAATTTTGTAAACTTTATGCTACCACACAGCATAACAACCTCATAGTTCCATAATAGGCATGTATGAGAAGTTTTAAGAAGCTCAAAATCCAATCATCGATTACCTATTTTGTGCATTTGGATTATGCAGAAACCCTATTTTCATATTTCGTATTTTTTAGGAAGGAGTTGAGACAATGGCTGCATGCTCTGCCATGGCATTGCAAAAGTCAAGCGAAAATAAGGAAGAAGAGTCTCTGTCACCAAATAGTGAATGGGATAAATGGAAACGTGGAGGCATTGTTGGAGCGGCTGCTTTAACTGGGGGTACTTTGATGGCCATCACTGGTGGTACGGTGTCTTCTAACTGTTCCCTTCCCACGTTTTGGAAATTAAGAGTTTGGATTTGGAAAATGCTAACTCAACTTGTTTTGATTTACATATTCTATGAAACAGGATTGGCTGCTCCAGCAATTGCTGCAGGGTTTGGTGCATTGGCACCAACTCTGGGAACGCTAGTTCCGGTTATTGGAGCCAGTGGGTTTGCTGCAGCTGCTAGTGCTGCCGGAACTGTAACTGGTTCTGTTGCTGTTGCAGCATCTTTTGGAGGTAAAGAAAGAATAGACCACAGTTATGGCTTCTTTAAATAAAAAATTGGATTAAAGTGGATTAAATTGATGATCATGTTTAGTTCTTTGGGAAGGAAGGACCAGATTTATCTTATGCTTTGTTTTAAATGTGTTCATGATAAGCTGGTGGAGCTGGGCTCACTGGGACTAAGATGGCAAGGAGAACTGGGGACATTGAAGAGTTTGAGTTTAAAGCTATTGGAGAAAATCATAATCAAGGAGTGAGTTTTGGTTTCCTTTCTGCTGCAAGATCACTGCAACGATAGTTTGGTGTTGGGCTAATAAACCATTTATGTGCTTTGTTTTGAAATCTCTTTGCTCTGCGATTAGCAAGAGATGACGTCTTTGAGGATGACGTCTTTTTTCTTTATTGATGTGATAGCGATTAGCAGTGGAGATATTAGTTGCTGGCTTTGTTTTAAAGGAAGAAGACTTTGTAAAGCCCTGGGAAGGGTTAACTAGCAACTTGGAAAGGTATTAACATGAGTTAATCTGGTGTACATTTTTGTGGCTGATTCTACTAATTCGTAAGATTCATATGTTTGCCATAATTGCTTCTTAGGTACACGGTGCAATGGGAATCCAAGAATATTATAGCAGTGAGCACTGCAATTCAGGATTGGCTTACTTCAAGTAATATATAGAGTTTCATCCCTTACGCGTGCGTAACCATGTAAATCTATCTTTTTGTTAAATAGTAACACCAACATGGAATTGTTGCAGGAGTTGCTATGGAGTTGATGAGACAAGGTGCAATGCACACCGTACTAAACTCGCTTTTAGCAGCAATGGTATGGCCGGCAACAATCTTATTAGCTGCTGATTTCATAGATAGTAAATGGAGTATCGCCATTGACAGGTAAAATGACAATATTGTGAATGAAATGCCAAGTATGATACAACCATTACTGAAACTAAGTTTATGGCCATTATTATTTCAGGTCAGACAAAGCAGGGAGACTTCTTGCTGAAGCGCTTCGAAAAGGGTTACAAGGAAATAGGTATAAATATAAACAATTATTGGATAAATTACATCAGATTTCTATGTTATGAAGTTATACAATTAGAATTTTACGTCAGCGTGTTGATTTTTTATTTTTTTTTTTTGGTGGAAAACTTGGGAGGATTTCAGACCTGTGACCCTCGTGGGTTTTTCGCTTGGTGCGCGTGTCGTCTTCAAGTGCCTCCAGGCTCTGGCCGAGACAGAGAAAACCGGTACATATTGCTCTTATACCTCTGTTTCTTTAGAAATGGTGGTTATCTTTCGAGTTGAGTCTTGTGTTAACACATTATTCACGGCAGCTGAAATTGTGGAAAGAGTTGTTCTTCTTGGAGCACCAATTTCAATCAAGAACGAGAATTGGCGAGACGTAAGAAAGGTAATAAATCTTGTTGATAAGTTCCCTTACGTACATCAACTAGAATTGATGTCACAGTCTAGGTAACAAATCCGTCTTTTGGTGTTCTGTTTCATCTTTACGAATCTTTTGTTGGTTAACAGATGGTGGCTGGAAGATTCATTAACGTTTACGCCACAAATGATTGGACCCTCGGGGTTGCTTTCCGTGCAAGGTACTTATCTTGCTTCCATTGCCACTTTGTTCTTTGGTTCCCGTTTCACCTGCAAATCCAAACTCTTACCCTTCTTTAATTTTCGCAGTCTGTTGTCTCAAGGATTAGCTGGAATCCAACCGGTTTGTATCCCGGGGATCGAGGATGTAAGTTATCTCATTTTCTCTCATTTGACCCTTGTGTATGTTTTCATTACATGTTAAGTGAAATGAAATGACAAATCATCATTAATCTTACCTATCTAAAAACCCTAAAATTGCAGGTGGATGTAACCGATATGGTGGAAGGTCACTCATCTTACCTATGGAAAACTCAACAAATCCTGGAAAGACTCGAACTCGACAACTCGTACCCCGTTTTTCGAAACACTCTCTAACTAAACCTAAACATTTATTATTAGGACCATATCCTATTTTATCTAGATTCAGAGACCAGATCAACACTAATGAATGTCCGAAGTTCGAATCAGGCAAAACGAAACATCATTACCCTTCTTCTCTCATTTTCCTCAGGTGCGTATAAATAATAAACACTTTCACTCTCACATTCCCACCATTTTACATATAAACTTCCCTCATTACAATTCAAAAAAAAAAAAAACTTCCCTCATTCTGAAACCCTACACGTTCTAAAATTTTACTTTTTTTACCCAAAAAACGTCGGAGAAACTCACTGGACATAATAAAGGGTTATTTTTGTTGTCCCTTGGTTATCTGTTTGAACTTTTTTTTTTTTGAACATCATCTGTTTGAACTTTCAACGCACCTTTGTAGTTAGTTAAAAACTCTTTTTTGTATCATTACGATATTCTTATGATTTTATTTATTTAGTTACAGTTACATTTTGAGGAAGAGGGGAACGAAAAACAAAGCAAGTCCCAAGTGAAAAAAAGAAAAAACATAATTGAAAAAGAAGATAAAACAAGATTTTAACCGGAAAGACAAAACTTATGCACCATTATCCTGCATAGAACCGAAAAACTTAAACAGGACAGATGAGGCGCGTGTTAGGCACGGCGATCAAGCGCATTGCTCTAGGAGTGGTAAGACCCACGACGTCGCTCATGTCGAGCTCACTCGGTTTCATCCCGTCCGGCAACTGCCACGTGTAACAGTGAATAATGTTAGCCACAGCGACCTCCATCGCGTAAAGCCCAAGCTGCATTCCCGGGCCCGATCTCCGACCTGCCCCGAACGGTATAAACTCGAAGTTAGTCCCCATGAAATCGGGCATACCCGGTTCCATAAACCTCGAAGGCCTAAAGGCTTCCGGATCAACCCACAGTTTCGGGTCACGGGCGATGGCAAAGGCGTTGATCATCAAGCGCGAGCCTTTGGGCACAGAGAAGCCTTGGAGCTTCGTGTCCTCGACGGCCTCGTGGAGGATGAGTGGGATCGGTGGGTGGAGTCTCATGGTTTCTTTGAGTGTGCATTTGAGGAAAGTTAGTTTCTCGAGGTGCGTCTCATCCACGTGCCGGTCAAGTCCCACGACCTCGGCGAGTTCTTGTTGGAGCCGTTTGAGTTCGTTTGGGTTACGTAAGAGCTCCGTCAAAGCCCATTCGATCCCCGACGCCATCGTCTCCGTTCCTCCAAACATAACATCCTTGGAGTAACAAAGTTAGTTAATATATCGAGCTACCACTTTAATCATCAAAATTGTTAAGAAATTATGAATTTTAAATTCATAATTAATTGACAATGAACAATATCTCTTATATACTACATTCAAATTCCATCTCGTATTAAAAAATGTGATTCCTAACACAAAGAAATACATCACTTCCGTAACCAAAAAGATATTTCTATATACAAAAAAAAAGAAAAAAAATACCATTGCTACTGATAATTATCGAAACTAATAACTAATTAGTCATTCCAAGATATAAAACTATGAACTTCAAATATTTTTGAGTAAATTGGTTGTAATAGGTTTTCAAAATTAAAATTTTGGCCGAATCATTATACTCAATTATTTAGTTATATATATAGATAATGTTATTAAGGAAGGAATGATTACTAAGAGAAATCTATAAATAAAAAAGGTTAACGTTTTGGCTTACCATGACGAGGGCTTTGATATTATCACGTGTGAGCTTGACGGCGTTCTTATTACGATTAGTTGATGAATCCTCGCTTACTAACTTCTCTTCTTCGCTATAAAACGCAAGTAGCTCATCAACCATATCTGTGTCTTCATCAACGTTTACAATCTCCCTCTTCTTCATATGCTCATCGATAACTTCATCTATGAACCCGTCAAGATCGTTACGGGCCTTAACAAGCCTCTTGTTTATCCCTTGCAGATCGAACCAGCCTAGGAACGGTATGAATCCGCGATGTTGAATGCTCCAAATAGCTTTGAGAACTCTTGCAAGATCCTTATGAACTCGTCTTGTTCCGTCTCGCAGGCCGCACCAAACGCCGCTCGGTACGTTATGTTCCGTGTCAATGTGAAAATTAGCTCTCCAACATTTACGGGCTTACCGAGGTTTCTAGACAAAGACCGGACCATATTGTTTACTTCTTCACGGACCGAGGCCCATGACTCGGCCCGTTTCCGGCTAAACACCTTCATGACGCACACTTTCCTCATTTGTCTCCAAAAGGGCCCGTAAGGAGCGAAGGCCATGTCGGCTAGGTCGTAGGTTAAGTAGTTTATGGCTATAGTCACGGGCCGGTTAGAGAAGATGTTGTCTTGGACTTGGAGGACTTGTCGGGCCACGTCGGGTCATGTGATGCCAAACACGTGGCGAAATCCCATTCGTAAGTGGAACAAGCCGCCGTATTGTTTGGCTAGCTTGGCTAGACCATGGTGTGTGAGTTGGTCCATCATTAGCATGTTGCCAATTACGGGTAGGCCCTTGGGACCGGGAGGATAGAGCGGTTTAACCCACTGTGAGATGATGTAGACTACAACTACAAGAGAGACGGTGATGAGAAGAGCCGTCGTTGTGGGATTTATTACTTGGTTTAGTGTTTGTGATAATAGAGACTCCATTGTTAGTTTGTCACTTAATTTGAGATGGTGTGATTATTAAGGCCAATGCTAGCTTTTATAACCATAACATGGCACAATTTATCGAGTATTTTATCATCTACTACAAAATAAAAACTTTCAAAGAGTGGACCTTTTATATAAAACAACAAGTTGACTTTTGCAAAGTAAACTTATTTTGTGTTGGATCATACTATAAACAAAAATAAGGCTGCACTAGATTATGTATAGAATATTGTTTTGTTGGATCATATATACAAAAATAATGCTGCACTAGATTATGTATAGAATATTGTTTTGTTGGATCATATATACAAAAATAATTCTGCACTAGATTATGTGATATAACAAAGTATAATTCAACTCATCATTCAAAAATTGATGGGATTATTAAGCAAAATGAAACAGAGAAGCTCTATTAATCAACTAATTAATTGTTAGTTTGAGTATTATATATTATATCATGGGCATATATATGACCAACTTCCTTGGCATGATTTGGGCCCCTTTCTTCTACATACGTATGAAAATTTGTTGTTGGTTAACAACGACCAAAGGATCTAGTGATCACCTTTACATATTGATTAACTACATTCTCTTCTCTAATATATATGTTGAACAAAATTAGTTGATATGATATAAAACAAACATAGGAATATTTAAGCCTTTTAATTTGCTCCAAAATTAATAAGGACAATAACCTTTAGATTTTTCGTTCTTTTCGGAGTTTGGTTTATTTATCAATTTCATTTTGAAAAATAAATAATTGTGATTTCAAACTGTTCGGGTGAAATTTCTGGAAGATATTTCACTTAGTAGTGACATTACCCAACATAATTTTTTTTGTTTGTTTAAGGCATTGCCCAACATTACAATAACTTTATTCTGTACAAAATATATGTTGGTATATTTTGATGAACATATTAGCCTAATATACATCCAAATATAATTGTATGAGACAAATGGTACATTCGAGTATTGTTAGGTTCAAATTTTGTGGATGCATTCATGCTAGTCTACGGTAAAAAAAACCTTTACCAGACAGTTCTTTCATCTACTGTTTAGGATTAGATTTGTTCGTCTATCAGTCGTTGGATCTTAGTTTATCTTAAAGGTTATATATGTCGCCTAAGCTTGGAGACCAAGTTGATACGACCTTCAAAGACTAGTGAAACACTTCATGTTTAACCCTATAATTCTACTGCAAAAGTACAGCTAATCGAAGTAGTAATGTAGGGATCGAATCCACAAGGACCAAGTGTAACACTATAAGAATTTGTGGTTTTGTAATTTCTAAACTAAGAATGACTAATAAAACGATGTAAATTCAATAAGGAAAGTGCTAGGTCTTCATGTAATTCGCAGGAATTCTAGACTCACTTAACAAATTATCGAACCGTTCTTGAACTCAAATCACTAGACTAGATCAATCTCTTCCCAGAGTATTAAATACCTATGTATTAGATATATGAATACTAAATCCCGTTGAATTCAACGTACAACCTAAACATGCATTATAAGCGAGTTTGATAAGTTCACAAAACACAATAACATCAACCCCTGTTGGTTAAGGATATTTTGCTCATCTACGTTCTTTCATGCAATTTAACAAACGCTTTTGGCGCGTAAATATACCTAAGATCAGAAACTAGGTCGCGAGTCAAGGTTCAGCAATAAGATCAACAATAGATGAAGAAACCAATCGATAATTCCCTATATAACAAATCTGATTCAGCGATTCATGAAATTCCTTTGAAACCGTAACAACCTAACTATGGATCTACTCAGACATAATCAAAGTAGACAAGCAAAGAGATAAAAAAGAAATCATAATCCAATAGAGCTAATAAAATAGGGTTCATAAATCTTCTCAAAAGCATGTACAGTCAGAGATTCGTCTCCAGATGTAAAAGTCTGTAGAAAAATAAAGCGTAGCTATAAAAGTGTCTAAAAATAAGTATAAATAGGTCCAGAGTCGTTCTCCACGAAACCCTAGGTAAAACCGGGTCAAAATAAGTGAAAACCAAAATTTCCCCTTTTTCGCATCACTAAACCAGTCGGTTTAGGTTGGACCGTCTTCACGAAAACTGGCGTAACTTTTGATCTCACCGTTGGAATGACCTCAAACCACTTTCAAATGAAAGCTAATCCATTTCTCTATCATGTATCAAAATCCGAGCTCGAACCATTGGTGGGAAGTCCTTCAACGAATGCCAAACTTCTGACGTCTCTGCATGATTCTGCATCTCCATAGGCTCATTTGTATCCAAAACGGTTCATTTTCTCCCCAAGTGACCTAAAACCTGAAAAGATTTGATAAAGGACTAAAAGAATCTAAAAACGAACTTTGACTCGATAAAAGACACAAAAACAAGTGTTAGAAACTGGTAAAAAACACGGTTTATCAACTCCCCCAAACTTAGTCTTTTGCTTGCCCTCAAGCAAACAGAAAACTAAGCAAGAAGAAGAGGTTTGAAAACGCGGAGACTCACCTTCTCNTAGGTCCAGAGTCGTTCTCCACGAAACCCTAGGTAAAACCGGGTCAAAATAAGTGAAAACCGAAATTTCCCCTTTTTCGCGTCACTAAACCAGTCGGTTTAGGTTGGACCGGCTTCACGAAAACTGGCGTAACTTTTGATCTCACCGTTGGAATGACCTCAAACCACTTTCAAATGAAAGCTAATCCATTTCTCTATCATGTATCAAAATCCGAGCTCGATCCATTGGTGGGAAGTCCTTCAACAAATGCCAAACTTCTGACGTCTCTGCATGATTCTGCATCTCCATAGGCTCATTTGTATACAAAACGGTTCATTTTCTCCCCAAGTGACCTAAAACCTGAAAAGATTTGATAAAGGACTAAAAGAATCTAAAAACGAACTTTGACTCGATAAAAGACACAAAAACAAGTGTTAGAAACTGGTAAAAAACACGGTTTATCAACTCCCCCAAACTTAGTCTTTTGCTTGCCCTCAAGCAAACAGAAAACTAAGCAAGAAGAAGAGGTTTGAAAACGCGGAGACTCACCTTCTCTATAGAACACTGCAATGACCTTCCAACTTAGTAATGCACATATTGTCAAACCAACTCCAGATCAAACCACCATGTACTTCTCTGCAGGCATCGCAGCTTTCCCAAATTCAGCTCACAGTCTCACAAAATAGTCCAAAAGCCATCATTACTGGGTCTCATCAAAAGATCATAGTGCTAAGAACCTTCTAGTCTCTTTCCCTTTCGATACCATGACAAGCCAACCTTTACATGGAATTGGAGATAGGGTGATTAGTGAACTAAATGGAATTGGAGATTAATGCTCATTGATTATCTAATTGCAAACGAGAGTTTATGTCAATTAGGTGATTAGTGAAGTGATTAGTGCCATGAGAATGGATTAGTCATATTTGCGAATTCCATGTTCTAGGATAGTGTTTAATGCAATATTTGTCATCATTATTTGATTGTTAATCATTCATTTGCTTGTTTAATCCATGATCCAACATTTCTATCTTTGTTTTATTTATTGCATTTTACTTTCCTAATTCAAAAACATAAAAACCCAAAACATTTTCTCTAACTTAAGTCATTTCTTGCATTCCTAATGTGTTGTTCTTTGTGCCTCATTGGATTGATCTTCTTGTACTACAATGATATGAGTAGACTTGAGTAATTGATTAAGACTCAAAAAGTCTATCATCAATTTAGCTTCCTCTACAAAAATTAGGTTTTCAAGTATTTATAAGGTCTTGGGCGAACCGGGTCGACCCGGGACAAACCGGGTACCGACCCGGTTGAAGTGGGTCATGATAGGTGGTGGTCACACCGCTTGGCCACCGGTCAGTGCAACAAACCGGTGTAAGTGCTGGGTTTTTGCACCGTTTTGTTGCATGGTTTCGTGGTCGGTCGGTGTGAAACTTGCCACAGGTCGGTGCTTAGCTTATGACCGGACATTGATTCATTGCATGGACCTGTGGTCGGTCGGTGTAGACTTCTTCTTCGGCCAAGCAGCAAACACATGGAGCGCAATGGGTTGGTGTAAAACATGCCACAGGTCGGTGCTTAGCTTCTGGCCGGACATTGATTCGTTGCATGGACCTGTGGTCGGTCGGTGTAGATCTAGCAGCCAGATGGATATGCCTTCGGTAAAACCACGATATCTCCTGGAATACATGTCCGAATGGCCTCAAACCACTTCCAGTCGACAGCTAACTCACTTGGCTACAACTCTCATGAAAATCATTGAGGCTGAATCTGATCGGAGCCCCTTCTTTCGTCCAGGTTTTTCGGACACCTCAGACAAGCTTTGCCCTATCTTTTGGTCCATTACTCCAATTATCTCCAAAACGTCTCCAAACACCTAGAAACACTCCAAAACATGCAAGAGCTCACTAGGACCTAATGCAAACATCCTAAACTCTAAATGAGACCTAAATGCAAGACAAAACCATGATTATGCATGCAAATGACACAAAGCTCTAAGTAAAATGCATGCTAGAACATGTAAAATACGAAGACATCACTCATCAAAAGATCATAGTGCTAAGAACCTTCTAGTCTCTTTCCCTTTCGATACCATGACAAGCCAACCTTTACATCTTCTGGTATTTTCCCTCTCCCCCAGACTTATTCATTTTATTTTATTTCTCTTTTTTTTTTATAGGATCAAGGTTCATGAGACTCGAGTACTGATGGTTTTTGCCACCGAATCCCCGGTTCACTCCTTTTGGCATACTTTCATGAGACTCGAGTATTGATGGTATTTGCCACCAAATCCCCGGTTCACTTCCATGCCATTTATCCTTTCTGCATTGAAGAATTTATTTCTAGAACAGGGAGAGCTAGGAAAACCATACTTCCACACAGG
Source organism: Eutrema heterophyllum (assembly GCA_002933915.1). NCBI lineage: Eukaryota > Viridiplantae > Streptophyta > Magnoliopsida > Brassicales > Brassicaceae > Eutrema > Eutrema heterophyllum. The sequence continues at coordinate 164,612 of PKMM01019964.1, forward strand.
TTGTCTTTGTCATATATGAATGAGGAGTCAAGCTCTGAAGACACCAATCACAACGATGAGGTAAACGAAAGAGCTCAGAAACTAGCTCAGGCTATCTGGATTTTTCTTGAAACATTGATGTCTCTGATTAACTGGTCAACCTTTGGATTTTTCATTAGTCTGATCCGAAAATAATTCTGCAATAATGGTCACTCAGATGAACAGTCAGAACAATAAATCCAAGAGAAAGATCATAATCTCCAACAAATTTTGACTCAATAAAACGACTCAAGGAAAACGTCAAAATGACTCAAAAGAAAACAAAAGAAAAGAAACATCGTTAGTAATGACAAGTACCCTCCCCCAGACTTACTTCACACCGTCTCGGTGTGAATAAACCAAGAGGAAGGTAAAACAGACTCAAAGAAAGAAAAGAAAACTCATTAGTGGGTTGCCTCCCACCAAGCGCTTGTTTATAGTCGTTAGCTTGACTTCGGTCTCATATGTTAATCATGAGAATCAAAAGGTTGGGCCAATGCACCTTTGGTCCTTCTCCTGTTAGGGCAAAAAACAAAATGTGCAACATGGCACACGACTATCCAAGACAAAGAGGCAGAACTCACATCAAGAAAGTTTACTACGAACATAGCATATATCTTAGAATTTTCCTTCATGGTGAGATGCTCATGAGGATCAAATGCATTTGATGGAAAAATAAAATCAACTTCAGGTTTAAACGAGTTAATCAAAAAATAGTCAACTTTATCTCCATCAATCATGTAAATCACGATATCCTCCTTCCTAGATTCCATCTCAACCCTAGGGTTCTCTATCTCATTCAAGATCTTATCTACATCAAACACATCCCCTAGGTAAGATTTTTCAAGGAGAGATCTAGATTCTTCAGGCATTGAAAGTTTAAACTCGAGATTATGAACATTCAAAGCACGTAGATAATTAATATCAAAACATACTTCATGGTAATCTCTAGCAAGCTTTGCTACTCTTAAGGTATCTAGTCTTTGAGACTCACATTTTTAATCATAGCATTCATCAATGAGCTTGGAAGTATGCGAACTATAAGCTACATCATCAATGCAAGGCAAGTGACTATCCTCATAATCATAGATTTCAAAAGTTAAGTCAGAAATACCTTTTAGTTGGCATGGTGGATCCCAATAAATTACCTCTTCAAGTGCATGAGCTACCATTATCTCATAAGTTGTGAGCTCCCTTCCTTCAAGTGTTGCCCGATATGACATGAGGTTCAAACGGATCATAATCGTGAGATCACTCCTCGACAATGTTGGGTTTTCTTTGCAAAGCTCATCCAACTCCACTTTTTGTTCCAGTGTGAGTACACTTTCATCAAATGGTGTCTCCACATATGGCTCATCTTGAATGTATTCATCAAATGTGGCATACTCTTCTTGTGGCCAATCATTGTAGTCCATGGCCATCATAAGAAACAAAAGAAAGAAAATAAAAAGTTAGTAAAATTCAGTGTCTTACTCTGAACTTTAGTCCAAGACTCGTAGGTGACGCAAATGGTCCCAGGCAATGGCGCCAAAACTTGAAACACTTCAGGTTTAACCCTATAGTTCTACTGTAAGAGCACAACTAATCGATGTAGTAATTAATGTAGGGATCGAATCCACAAGGACCAAGTGTAACACTACGAGAATGCAGAAAGAAAGTAAACCTAAGACGAATGACAGTTGTTTGTGGTTTGTAATTTCTAAACTAAGAATGACTAATAAAACGATGTAAATTCAATAAGGAAAAGCGCTAGGTCTTCAGGTAATTCACAGGAATTTTAGACTCACTAAACAGATTATCAAACAAGGAATGAATTAAGAACCGTCCTTGAACTCAAATCACTAGACTAGATCAATCTCTTCCCAAAGTATTAAATCCTTATGTATTAGATATATGAATACTAACTCCCGTTGAATTCAACAACCTAAACATGCATTATAAGCGAGTTTGATAAGTTCACAAAACACAATAACATCAACTACCGTTGGTTAAAGATATTTTGCTCATCTATGTTCTTTCAGGCAATTTAACAAACGCTTTCGGCGCGTAAATACACCTAAGATCAGAAACTAGGTCGCAAGTCAAGTTCCAGCAATAAGATCAACTGGCGTAACTTTTGATCGCACCGCTGGAATGACCTCAAACCACTTCCAAATGAAAGCTAATCCATTGATATATCTTGTATCAAAATTTGAGCTCGATCCATCGGGGGGAAGTCCCTCAACGAATGCCAAACGTCTGACGCCTCTGCATGATTTTGCATCTATATATGCTCATTTGTATCCAAAACTGTTCTTTTCTCCCTAAGTGACCTAAAACCTGAAAAGATTGGATAAATGACTAAAAAACTCTAAAAATGAACTTTGACTCGATAAAAGACACAAAACAAGTGTTATAACCGGTAAAAAACATGGTTTATCAACTAGTGTATCCAAATATAATGGTATGAGACAAACAACACATTCGAATTTTGCTAGGTTCAAATTTTGTGGATGCATTCATGCTAGTCATGTAAACAAAAATTTTACCGGACAATTTTTTCATCAACTATTTAGGGTTAGATATGTTCATCTGTTAGCCGTTGGATCTTCATTTATCTTAAGGGTTAGATCTACCGTCTAAGCTTGGAAACTAAGTTGATACAACCTTTAAAGACTAGTGTATCCAAATATAATGGTATGAGACAAACATTACATTCAAATATTGTTAGGTTCAAATTTTGTGGATGCATTCATGCTAATCTACTGTACAAAAATCTTTACCGGACAATTCTTTCATCTCCAAAATTAACCTAACATAATGTTACTCTTACAAACACACGTTTACTTTTTTTTGTTTGGATAAAATGTGAATTTATTACCAAAAAACGAACAAGAGTTCGATTACAATGTTTTCTTAAAACAAAGAGCTTCTGAGGCCCAAAAAAATTAACAGCCTGAAGACACTAATCAAGAACCAAGAAATACAACCTTGAAAGCTAAGCGTTAGTGAACCATTGGGAGAGAAAACCCTTGCAGCCCTTTTTGAAGAGTCTTGCAAGTAGTGTGTCCCTAATAGATCGATCGATTTGTTTAAAGAGGCCTTCGACAGAAGTGGAGGTGACTGAGTGGAGACGGTTTTTTCGTTCTCTCCACAAGAAGTAAACGGTGGTTTGCACAGCAATACTTATCAGAGTATTAAAGATTCGGCGAGAGGAAGAAATCATCCAAGAAATAAGGCAATCCCAAATAGTATTTGAGCAAAGTCGATGAAGGACAATATTCCAAACCTGCTTGGAGAAGTTGCAAGAGATGAAGAGATGATCACGAGTTTCAGGCATGGAATTGCAGAGGCATCAAATGTTTTGAACCTCAAGTCCCCAAGAGACCATCCTTGCCTTCGTTGGAAGGCGATCCAGGTTAACCATCCAGAAGTGAAAAGCATGTCTAGGAACCAAAAATTTAAACCACACAGCTTTGAGCCAAGTTACCGAATAACCCGTAGGTCTTAGCAATTCCCAGGTTGTCTTAGTCGAGAAGTAGTGGCGTCTCGATCCTTCCACGCCCCAAGTATAAACATATGTTCCTCGTTGAGAAGACGGTAGAACAATAGACATTAGAGTATTCCTAAGAACACCAATCTCCAGGATTCTTGATCGATGTTGCATTACTCTCCAACCAGATCCCTCAATAGCAGCGTGAGACACTTTCGAATCAAGTGGAAGTCCGATTCTTCTTGGTCCATTTGGACCGATGTAATCGATTAAGCGCCCCAGCGATAGCCAGTTATAGAACCAGAAGCTAGCTGAATTTCCATCGCCAATCTCGCAGCCAAGTAGTACCTTCGCCAACTGTCTCAAAGCCAGCATAAAATTCCAAATCCAGGAGTGATTACATCTTTCCTCAGCCAGCCAGAAGTTCTTCCTCTTCAATTTGTGTTCTTTGTTCCATGAAACCCAAAGAGAGTTGCTATTTGAGAAAAGAAGCCAGATCAATCGAAGGATCAAAGTTTTATTCCAAATCGAGAAATTTCACAGCCCTAGCCCTCCTTCTGATTTTGGCAAGCAAACAAAAGTCCAAGAGACTCTAGATGCAAGTCTCTTCGTTATATCACCTGACCACAAAAATCTTTTGCACATCTTCTCTATCTCTTTAAGGCAACCTTTCAGAAGAGCAAACGCAGACATCCAGAAATTAACCAAGCTATAAATAATTGAGGTAATTAGTTGGAGTCTACCTGCATACGAGAGGCATTTGACAGTCCAACTCAAGAATCTACCCCTGATCTTGTCGAGAAGAGGAGGGTACTTCAAGATTCTAAGTCTTCGGCTCAAGAGAGGAAGGCCCAAAAACCTGATTGGGAATGAATCGCATTGCATCCCGAGACTATTGATTAAATATGGTTTTTCAGGATTCAATCCGGCATGGAATAGTGAAGATTTCTCCTTGTTTAGGCCCAATCTAGACAGATTCTGAAACATATCAAGAGTATATGAAATTCCTTAAAGAGAGCGATTATAACCATCAAAGAAGATCAATAGATCATCTGCAAAAGATAAGTGAGAGATCTTGGGGTTTCTAGCCAGAGGATGATAACCGATCAGACCTTCGTCAAATTTCCTAGTCAAAAGACTTGCAAAAATTTCCATCGCAATGACAAAGAGAGGAGGAGAAAGTGGATCACCTTGTCGCAAACCTCTCTTGCCTTTGAAAAGCCACAAAGATTTCCGTTGACACTTATGGAAAAGGATGTGGTGGAGATACATTGTTGTATCCAATTAATGAAAGTCCTTGGGAAGTTTGCAGCCTCAAGGATTTAGAGGATGAAATCCCAGCTGACGGAATCGAAAGCCTTCTTGATATCCTCTTTTAATAACCCACGAGAAGAGACATTACTCCTTTCAAACCCTTGAACCAGCTCAGTTGCGAGTAAGAAATTTTCCACGAGTAGTCTGCCTTTCACAAAAACAGACTGGGAAGAGCTAATCATACCCGAAAGCAGACGCTGAAGACGACGAGCTAGAATCTTGGATATAATTTTATATATCGCATTGCGCCACGAGATGGGTCTGAAATCGCCTAGTTTTTCTGCTCCCTGAGACTTTGGTGCAAAAGTTATAGCAGTAGCGTTCCACTGCTTGAGAATCTGTCCCGAGGAAAAGAACTCTTGGACTGCCGCTATAAGATCTGGACCAACTATTTCCCAACTTTTCCGAAGGAATTCGCCTGTAAAACCATATGGACCAGGAGATTTCTTCGCACACAAACTAAATACTTCTCTTTTAATTTCCTCTGGAGAGACAGTCTTTACCAGCATTTCTTGTGCTGCTTCTGTACAACGGAAAGGGGCAAGAGAATCAATGAGGTCTTTATCCTCTTCTGTGAGAAACGTAGACTGGCCACCTAGCAATTTAGTGTAGAAATCCACACAATGCAATTGCACTTCTTTAATTTTATCTATTCGTTGCCCAGCCTGGTGAATTAAGTAATGAATCTGATTGATGGACCTCCTAGCAGCCACCACACGATGAAAAAAAGCAGAATTACAATCCCTACTATCCATCCATGTCACTCGTGCTCTCTGATGAAGGAAGCGCTCCTCAGCCAAAGCTAGAGTGAACCATTTCTTGTATGCTTCTTTCTCTAAACCAGCTAGATGAGGGCTGGGATTAGCTAGGAAGCTGTTCTGTCTAGCTTGATGATCCTCCTCAGCCTCCTTTACTCTATTTTCAAGATCCGAGAAATGGTCTTTGTTCAACTCTTTTAGAACTTGCTTCAAGGATTTTAGTTTCTTTGAGAATCTGAACATTTTTGTACCTTCGACAAAGAAGCTCTGCCAATAAGCAGAACACACGTTTATATATATATAACACGTTTACTTTTTCCCCTTCGACAAAGAACACACGTTTACTTTTTCCCCTTCTTTTGTTTTTTCTTTCTCATTCTTCTTTGGTATTGAATTTAATTTTCTTTTTCCCCTCTCATCTTATTTCTATTCAATCTTTTAATAAGAAAAATTGATTCAGTTTTCCATCTATAAATAAATACAATATATATATATATATATATAACAAGAGGTTATCTGAGATTTTTTTTTCTTTGGGGGATTATTTGAGATTATGATTGTTTACAAATGATCCTAAAAAAGAGCATGACTCATTTCCTCCAAGTTGTTGACATTCCTCTTTCGTGCGACCAAAATTAATTATGAAGATGATACTCGTTGACAGTTTCTTTCTTTCTTTTTTGCAAGAGTTGATTCTCGAATAGACCTCGAACAAAGATCTATAGACGTAACCCGCATATATTATGAAAAATTGACAACAACAACAAATTCTGGACTTCTTTTTTTTTTTTTTTTGAAAATTTTCTCCTTTTTTTCTTTTTGGTTCTCGAATAGACCTCGAACAAAGATCTATAGACGTAACTCAAGCGAAAATTGAGTAGTACATGTTAACGATTAAAAAAACTCTTAAAAGGAAAGTTGATTCGAAAAGTAAATATTGCATACGGTGCGTTTTGCTCTGGGGGCGATTTTAGAGGCGATTAGGGTTCCCAAAGGTTTCTCGTTTTTCTGCCGGCGCCGCGGCGGCTGCGATGTCAACATCGGAGGTGGCTCCAGGAGATCCTCCGCCTTCCTCCTCTCCAAAATCGATTGCATCTTTTGCTTCGGTGGTTCAAAACAAGCAAGTTCTGCAAAAATATGAACTGGATATCTCAACGTCAGAGGGTTTCCGGTCTGTCGAAGTACCAGAAGAGATTTTCGAGAACGCGCCTCCCCTCTGGGAAGATTTTGTGATTGGCAGGTTCCTTTCGACGGCTCCCCATGTCGCCAAAGTCCATGTCATCGTTAACAAAATTTGGTCGCAGGGAGACCAAAAAATCGACATTCACGTGGTGAATTCCACAACAATGAAATTCAGAATACAGAATCCTCTGATTCGAGCAAGGATTCTTTGACGGGGAATGTGGAACATTGCAGAAGTTCCAATGGTAGTTTCGAAATGGTCGCCATTCACGGAAGAAGAGTCTCCCGAAGTGAAGTCGGTACCCATGTGGGTTCATCTCAAAAAAGTTCCTATGAATATGTTCTCTTGGAAAGGTTTAAGTTACATTACAAGTGCTGTAGGAGTTCCAAAGCGCCTACACCCAGAAACAGCAGCCTGTTCGAGCTTCGAGATAACAAAGATATTTGTCCACGCTGACCTCTCTAAGGATCTTCCGAAACAAATGAAATTCTCAAGACAAGGTAAGGCATCCTTGGTAGAGTTCCACTATCCATGGCTACCTCCAAGATGCTCCACATGTGACAAATGGGGGCATTTAGAGTCAGTCTGTGTGATCAGTAAAAAGAAGGTTGAAACAAGCAAAGAGGTTCCGACCCCAAAAACTTCAGAGACACAAATCGACACGCATGCGGTTGTTGAACCAGAGGAACATCTTATCACTGACCAGGTGAGTACAAACCCAATTCACCCATCGGATATCACAGACAAAGAGGAACAAATATTAGCAATGGAAGCAGAGAAAGAGGAAGTAGTCCAGAGTGGTAATTCAGAGGAATGGACTAAGGTCTCTCCAACGAAAATGGGACAAAGCCCAAACAAAGCAAAAGCCATAGCAGGAGAAAATCTACTGGTTGCCTCAACTTCGAAATTTGCAGTGCTCAGTGACTCAGGGGAAGAAGGGGAAGAAGGTGAGATTGTGGAGGAAGATGAAACTGTAACAGTAGAGGAGGTAACAGAACCACCAATCAACAAAAAAGAAACTCAGATGAAGAATCCTTGGAAAGAGGAAGCAAAGGGAGGATCGGCGAGATACTCTCTTCCTCGAAACTCAAAGAACAAACATAAATATTTGGCGAAGACTTCTACAGTAGTGACTAAGGATAAAAAAAAGGTTCTCGCAAAAACTTGTAAATGTCGAGTTTTTTCTGGAATGTGCGCGGATTGAATAAAATTATTAAACATTCCGCAGCTCGAAACTGGATACATGAGACAGAAATGCATTTTGGTTGCTTGTTGGAGACGAGAGTTAAAGAAACGAAAGCTGTGAAGATAGTCAATTCGGTGTTCAAGGATTGGTTTTATGGCAAATTACGAATTTAATCACTTGGGTCGCATTTGGGTATTATGGAGGTCAGCGGTGCGTCTAACTCCGGTTTTCAAAAGCGAACAAATGATAACTTGTTCTGTTATGATGGAAGAAGTAGAAGATGAATTTTTCTGCAGTTTCATCTATGCATTAAACACAAAGGTGGGAAGGAAAAGTTTATGGAAGGATATTAAGGATCACCAGAATTCCCCAATGTTCAACAACAAACCTTGGATGATCATGGGGGATTTCAATGAAACTTTGGAAGAAGAGAAACACTCAAACTATGAGACATCGCCCAATACATCATTGGGAATGAAAGACTTTCAGGAAACTGTGCGTCACTGCTCATTCTCAGATCTTGTAGGACACAGCCCACTGTTTACTTGGTGTAACAAGCAAGAGGAAGGAGTCATATGCAAAAAATTGGACCGTGTTCTTATGAATGATGTGTGGTTACATCGCTACTCACATGCTTACTGTGTTTTTGAATCAGGGGGTGTTCGGACCATCTACGCTGTCGGATTCAACTTGACGTGATGGAGCCGAAAAAGAAGAGACCTTTCAAATTTATGAATTCAGTGGGGAAGATGCCTGAATTTCTCCCATTGGTAGAGGAACACTGGTCTAATACTAAGACCCTTTACCACTCTACTTCCGCAGCGTTTCGATTCTCAAAGAAGATGAAAGCTTTAAAACCGATAATCCGAAAGCTGAGCAAGGAGAAACTTAGTAACCTGCCAAAGAGAGCGAAACAAGCATATCAAGATCTATGTGAAAAGCAGAATGACACGTTGTTACACCCTACCCCAGAGAAGATAAAAGCAGAGGCGGAAGCTTTCAAGAAATGGCAACATGTGGCGACTATGGAGGAGGAATTTTACAAGCAAAAATCAAAACTCCATTTGCTACAGGTGGGGGATTAGAATAACAAGACTTACCATAATGCTATGAAAATCAGAGAAATCAGAAAATCTATCCGAGAGATTCAGTGCGCTACTGGAATCACGGTAAGCTCACAAGAGGAAATCAAGCAAGAGGCAGAGCGTTTCTTTTCTGATTTTCTTACGCACATACCAAATGACTATAAAGAAGCGACAGTAGATGAGTTGGGACAGTTGCTGGATTTCAGATGCCAAGTTGGAGATGGTGAACAACTGGAAAAAACAGTAACGGAAGAAGAAATACATAAGGTTCTTTTCTCGATGCCAACAAATAAATCACCAGGCCCTGATGGGTACACAAGTGAATTTTTTCACTCTGCCTGGCCTGTGATTGGAAAAGATTTCATGATCGCCATACAGTCATTCTTCATCAAAGGCTTTTTACCCAAGGGGATCAACTCTACTATCTTGGCACTCATTCCCAAGATGATGGCTGCAAAGGAGATGAAAGATTACAGACCAATTTCCTGCTGCAATGTCATGTATAAGGTCATCTCGAAGATAATAGCTAATCGACTAAAAGGATTACTACCTCAACTAATTGCACCGAATCAGACTGCTTTTGTTGAGAATAGACTACTGATGGAAAACCTTCTCCTCGCCACTGAATTAGTCAAGGATTACCACAACGTTTCAGTCTCAGCACGTTGTGCCCTGAAGATTGATATTTCCAAAGCATTTAACTCGGTTTAGTGGCCTTTTGTCCTAAACATACTTGCTGCAATGAACTTTCCACAGCGATTTATTCACTGGATTCGACTCTGTATCACCATTGCATCCTTCTCGGTCCAGGTGAATGGAGAGCTAGCTGGATATTTCAGGAGTGAGAGAGGCTTACGACAAGGGTGTTCTCTATCCCCATACCTTTTCGTAATTTGTATGAATGTTCTGTCAAAGATGATCGATGAAGCCGCAGGAAGAAGAGAAGTTGGTTTCCATCCGAAATGTCAGAATATCAACTTAACTCATATATGTTTCGCAGACGATATCATGGTATTTACAGACGGGAAACAGCGATCCATAGACGGGATTCTGAGGGTTTTTGATCAGTTTGCCCGGATTTCAGGACTCAAAATAAATCTGGAAAAGTCCACCATTTACATGGCAGGAGTATCTCCTTCAGCTCGAGAAGGTATCATCGCTAATTTCCCTTTTTCTTCTGGTCAATTACCTGTAAGATATTTGGGATTACCTCTCTTGACAAAGGGCATGAAAACCGGTGATTACATGCCATTAGTTGCAAAAATCAGAGAAATATCAGTTCATGGACTGTCAGACTACTCTCGTACGCCGGCAGACTTCAGCTGATCCGTTCTGTGCTTTCAGACTTCCAGGTGCTTGTATTCGGGAAATTGAAAAACTGTGCTCAACCTTCTTGTGGTCAGGCCCAGAACTGAACACAAATAAAGCCAAAATTGCTTGGAGTGTAGTCACAATGAAAAAAACATAGGGAGGTCTGGGTTTGCGACCATTAAAAGAGGCAAATCAGGTTTGTGTTCTGAAATTAATATGGAGAATATTATCTGCTCGGGAATCTCTTTGGGTAAAATGGATACACATGCACTTGATTCGTAAGGAATGCTTCTGGCCAGTTAAAGACAATTCAACTCTTGGTTCCTGGATGTGGCGAAAGATACTCAAGCTGAGATCCATTGCACGAGCTTTCAATCGAGTGGCATGGGAGTTTCTTTCTGGCATGATCACTGGTCTTCTCATGGAAGACTGTATGATATCTTAGGAGTTTGTGGCTGTATTGTCCTGGGAATTAATATTAATGCAACAATGGAACAGGTCTTCCGCAGCCACAGACGTAGAAGACATCGGGTGGCCCTGCTAAACAGAGTGAAAGATGAGATAGAGAAGATAAGATCAATCGCAACAGCACACTCTCGAGAAGCTGATGTCGTCAAATGGAAATGCAAGGCAGACATTTTTAAACCGAGATTCAGGTCCAAAGAAACTTGGTCTCAAATTCGAGAGGATCAGCCACGATGCCAATGGGATGAGGTAGTTTGGTTCAAGCATGCTACTCCAAAATTCTCTTTTTTTCATTGGGTTGTTATGCACAACAGAATCTCTACAGGTGACCGCATGCTGAAATGGAACACAACGATAGACCCGTCTTGCGTTCTCTGTTACCATCCCTTAGAGACAAAGCAGCACTTGTTCTTNAAAAAAATATTTAAAAATGATTAAAATAAGTTATAAAAATGGGGGTTCTGACGTCAAAATTTGGTTATTATTTCGAACGTCAAAATTTTGAAAAACTAAAATATTTTGGTTATTAGAAATATTGAAAGAAAAAAAATCAAAAGTTGACAGTATTAATTTATTATGCTTACATCGCACCTAATATAGTTGCTATTTAATTTTGTTTTGTTATTCTAGATTATATATATTTGCATTGGTTGTTCATCCCAGGGCTGGGCATTCGGTTAATTAGTTCGGTTCGGTTCGAGTTTTTCGGTTTTCTGTTTTAAAATTTTAGATCCCATTCGGGATTAACTTCTATTTCGGTTCGGTTTTTACAATTAATAACCAAACTAAAATCACTTTAGGGTAATTTTGATTATTTTGGATAATACGAGTATTTTTAGATAAGATGAAGAGTTTGACCATTGTGAGAAAAATATTTATCCAACAAAGAAATGAACAAAGATCAAATGTTGCCCGTACTATTATGTAGCACCATTTGATCTTTCAAGCACTAAACAAGACAAGTGACAGTAGTTATACTCGAGTTAACAAAGATATAACAATGAGATTATAAAGGTGATATCCAAAATTACCTCGTTCAATTGAATCAATATGTTCAGCTTCTTCTACCATTTGTTTAAGATTTAATGCTTCTTTTTCTTTAAATCGAAGATCGGCCTGCAACCATTGCTCTGTGCGATCAACACTTCAATCATAGTGTGGCTCAAAGAACTCCTATATGGGTCTAGGATACGACCGCTAGTACTAAAAGCATATTCAGATGCAACAGTAGACATTTGCATAACAAGAATTAATATATCTAGCTATCTCTGCTAAAATTGGGAATTTTGGACTATTAACTTTCCACCATGACAAAATGTCAGAGCAATCCCAACTTATTCTTCGTTATTACCATTTTTTCCACCAAGTAGATATCCAACTCATTACTTGTATCTTCATTTCTTCTCTCATTAACCATCTACTCGTATAAAACTTCCATACTTTCATACCCATAATCCAAACTGTCCAAACTAGCAGTTGCTTCAACTCTATCTTGAGACTGAGATGATGTTGCAGCCAACTCAGTAGAAAGTTTGTTCAATGCTGCATTATACTCCTGAAACAGCTTTTCCATCACATCCTCAACTGATTTTTTTATTGCTTTAAATCCTGCAGTATCTTTACCATACAATCTTTCAAAGCAAAGTGATGCAAAATTCATTTTCTTATGTGGGTCAAACACAGTAGCAGCAACCAAAAGCATATTGATATTGTCTAACCCTTCTCAATACTTGTCAAACTTATCTTGCATAGTAATAGCCATGTTCTTCATAATGTCATCAGAGCTCTTACTAAATGATATCAAGTTGGTGTTAATATTCACGATCGCATTATAACAAGAAGGAGACGTCACATAATTAGACCCTGAAACAGCCAAAGTGGAGTGGAGAAAGACATTTAGAAACTTTACCAATCTTTGNTTCAGCTTCTTCTACCATTTGTTTAAGATTTAACACTTCTTTTTCTTTAAATCGAAGATCGGCCTGCAACCATTGCTCTGTGCGATCAACACTTCAATCATAGTGTGGCTCAAAGAACTCCTATATGGGTCTAGGATACGACCGCTAGTACTAAAAGCAGATTCAGATGCAACAGTAGACATTTGCATAACAAGAATTAATATATCTAGCTATCTCTACTAAAATTGGGAATTTTGGACTATTAACTTTCCACCATGACAAAATGTGAGAGCAATCCCAACTTATTCTTCATTATTACCATTTTTTCCACTAAGTAGATATCCAACTCATTACTTGTATCTTCATTTCTTCTCTCATTAACCATCTACTCGTATAAAACTTCCATACTTTCATACCCATAATCCAAACTGTCCAAACTAGCAGTTGCTTCAACTCTATCTTGAGACTGAGATGATGTTGCAGCCAACTCAGTAGAAGGTTTGTTCAATGCTGCATTATACTCCTGAAACAGCTTTTCCATCACATCCTCAACTGATTTTTTTATTGCTTTAAATCCTGCAGTATCTTTACCATACAACCTTTCAAAGCAAAGTGATGCAAAATTCATTTTCTTATGTGGATCAAACACAGTAGCAACAACCAAAAGCATATTGATATTGTCTAATCCTTCTCAATACTTGTCAAACTTATCTTGCATAGTAATAGCCATGTTCTTCATAATGTCATCAGAGCTCTTACTAAATGATATCAAGTTGGTGTTAATATTCACGATCGCATTATAACAAGAAGGAGACGTCACATAATTAGACCCTGAAACAGCCAAAGTGGAGTGGAGAAAGACATTTAGAAACTTTACCAATCTTTGCACCTCATCCCAATCTTTTGCAATTGGTGGTCCCTCCTCTCCAAGAAAGTAATCACAGTAAAGCTTGTCTTCGACTAGCATCTTATCAAATGCCGATCTAAATTCAAGAGCCCTGGTTAACATGTGATATGTAGAGTTCCACCTACTCTTAACATCTAAAGGCAAACTGCCTCTAATTATTTTGCATGAATCAACACGCAACTCAAACGATTTCAGTCTTGAAGTAGATGACCTCACGTATATCACAGCATTACGAATAGCATCTACACTACGAATTATTTCCTGTAATCCATCTCTCACAATCAGATTCATAATGTGAGCACAACAACGAATATGCATAAACTCACCATCTAGAACTAGTGCACCATTTCCTCGCAGCATCATTGTGTCCTTAAATCTTTTAAGAGCAGAGGTATTCGCTGTAGCGTTATCAACAGAGATGGTAAATACCTTTTCTATGCCCCAATCATCCAAACACTCAACTAGTTGGGCTGCAATGGTTGCTCCTTTATGATCGTTGACGTGTTTAAAACCGATGATCTTCTTCTTCATATGCCAATTTGTATCAATATAATGAGTTGTGATGACTATATAGCTAGCACATGTCGTTGGGGCAGTCCATATATATGTTGTCAGAGACACTCTTTGCTTACTACCACTGAAATAGCTTTTCAGAACTGCTTTCTCTTTCAAGTACATGTCAACAATATATTTTGTGGCTGATCTTCGTGAATGAATTTTGTACGAAGAGAGCATTAATGGAAGCCCAACACAAGCCCAACAAAAACAGAGTTTTATTAATGAAGAAGGATAAAGTAACGATGGCTAGTAAGGAAGAATAAGGATAGAGTTTTATTAGAATATTGCACATATGCTACTCTACTCCACTAAGAGTCATCTACCGACAATCTTCCCCATATTTCTCTTACACGATTATCTCCACCTTATTTTTCTCTTGTCTTAGTATTCTATATATTTCATAATGTATCTATGTACCCTGCAACTTAATCGATCGATAATATAAATCTCAAACTTTGTGTTCTTGAAGACAATCTAGAGTTTTTCCCTCTTTACTTTCTTGCACAATAAAGCTCTCCATGAGCTATTTCTCTTTTTGTTATCTATTTCAATAAGCTCTTTCAGAGCATAAATCTCTTGTTATGGAATTGCTAACATGGTATCAGAGTTTCAGTCGATCTAGGATCTCCAAACTCTCATCTTTCTTCTAGCTTTTGCTGGTTTTAACGATTGAAGAATTGTGGGTTAAACAAAACAAAACAAACAAACAAAAACCCACTTGTCTTATCTCTGCCGTCGCTCTCTGCGAAACTCCAAAGAAGGAAGGACTAGAGAAAAAAAAAATCCCACAGAAAAAGTGATGTTTCAAGACTTGTTGGAGCTCTCATCTTCTCTGGCGCCGATTATAAGATTTGTTGCTTTGTTTTTCTTCCGCTGCATCAATTTCTGTGATTCCAGCCTTTGTCTCAGCCTTGCATCTACTCGATCTGTCGAAGGTCGAGACACAGAACATGAGCTCCTGATGCTGCATCTTCAACTCATGGATTTGAAAGAGAGAAGTTACGGGCTAGCCTTCACAGAAATGGGGCTCGATCTCCCACTCCCACTCGTTAAGGAAACTGAAAGCAGCGGCTCCAAATGGTATGTCATGATTTTACTAGTTGAAGTGACAGTAACAGTTTTAGTTTATGGGATTTGTTGCTGGAATTGCTTAATCTGAGGGAAAAGGAATAGGTTGGTTATTGGATAATTGGTGGTTTGCTGGATTGGAATCGTGAAAGGCAGTATTGGGTTTGCTATGGATAGATTTATGCTGCAAGTTTCTGCTTGGTTGGACGCACACAAGGTGCTCGATAGAATGTCTAAGAGAATGGCAGATTGTTAAAGTGTTGTTTTTGGTATATGGATAGGAAACAACGAGTGAATAGGGTTTAGGTAGTTGTAGGAAGAAAAATTTGTTTGGCCGTGAGATAGATTAGTCGAGTTAAGCGGGAAAATCTCGGACTCGTTGTGAGACAAATAGGTCAAAACAACCTGAAAAAGTTCTCACACTAATGACTATTCTCCAAGCTGATTAGAGTCATCTACTAGTTCACATGGATCTTCTACACTCTTGTTTTTGTCAAGCCATCGCATTTGCGTTTTCAAACTTCGCATCTCGGTTTTCACTCGACGCTAAGTTTGCGGGAGAGTATTAATGGAAGCCCAACATAAGCCCAACAAAAACAGAGTTTTATTAATGAAGAAGGATAAAGTGACGATGGCTAGTAAGGAAGAATAAGGATAAAGTTTTATTAGAATATTGCACCTATGCTACTCTACTCCACTAAGAGTCATCTCCCGACAATCTTCTCCATATTTCTCTTACACGATTATCTCCACCTTCTCCACCTTATCTTTCTCTTTTCTTAGTCTTCTATATATTCCATAATGTATCTATGTACCCTGCAACTTAATCGATCAATACTATAAATCTCAAACTTTGTGTTCTTGAAGACAATCAAGAGTTTTTCCCTCTTTTACTTGCACAATAAAGCTCTTCATGAGCTATTTCCCTTTTTGTTATCTATTTCAATAAGCTCTTTCAGAGCATAAATCTCTTGTTATGGAATTGCTAACAAAGAGAACTCTGCTACAAAAGTGTTTGAAAGCCAAACATTCAACAAAAGAAAGTGGCAACTCACCCAAAACAAGCATCTCATTGGTTGCATCCCTGAAAACTTCTTCAGTCACTACCATTGACGTCACATTACCAACACCATCTTGAGCCAAAATCTGTTGAGATTTACTTTCTTTTATGACCTTGTATGACTTGCATACACCAAGATGATTCCGCATACCACTAGTTCCAGATTTGGGGTCACAAGAGAATATTCTACCACAATAGTTACACTTGCATTTGCATCTGTCCTCAGTTAATCTAGTATAATGCTGCCATACATCAGATCTTGGAAGCACTGATCTCGTTACTTTAGGTTTAGGTGGAAGGGAATCACTATTCGTTGATGGTATTTCTTTTCTTTTGCTTTCAACATTCTCACTTGCATTTTCCTGAACTTCAACATCATGAAGTTCATCATTATTTTGAACCAATGATGAACTCATCTACAAAACACAAAAACAACGTATGAGACATAAAACACACATAAAGAAACAATTATTATAAAACCAAAATATTCCAATCATAATCATAATTGCAAACGATAAAATCACCAATCATACGTATCTCACAATAAACAAAATATTATCACACTATTATACCAATCGTATCTCACAGTTTCTTTGGATTGCACGATCACACCGTCAAACAAAACATTATCACACATTAAACAAAATCTATTTGTTTTGTTTTCATGCATTTTCTATTTGTTTTGACTAATTTAGTCCTTTTTTTGTTTTGTAAAACTTAATGAAAAACAAATATTTATTTTATTTGTCGACAGTTATTTTTCTAAATGAGACGGGGGTTAGGGAGGACTTGTTAAATTTTAAGGCTGGACCGGTCCACTATTTTTACGAGACCATCATTAAAATCCAGAGTTAATCCGGACCAACCCACGTAAACCCAGTCTTCAATAGAATGGGCCGGACCGAGCTAATTTATCTTTCTGGCGAAACTGTAAATATCTTTGATTTTTATCTTTTACTAGATAAATATCTTTTACTAGATAAATATCCGTGTATATGCAGATTTATAATTTAATATTTTATAATCCGTAAATAAAAAAATTAGAGACGAAAAGATGAAAAACAAAATTAGATCACTTATGAAAATATATAATACATAAATTTAGAAACAAAGTTTACGAAGAAATAAATATATACATTGAAAGAAAAATTTGGTGAAGAGCTGTAGTATATATTTTTGATACGATTATTGGATTTTTAATTTTTTGGTGTATAATTGAGATAATACCAAATTTTGGTTTATATAAAGGTGAGAAATTAGAATTTTTTTCCTTTTATGATTACTTTCCTTAATCTATGAGAAAAAACTAAAGAATGTTTTTTTTTTTTATATTAATTTTGCCTTTTAGGATAAATTTTATTTTTTAGTAACTTTATGTTTTAAGATTAACCTTATTCTAAACTGAATTATGGTTTTTTTTTTTTTTTTTTAACTTTGGTTTTTATTTATAGTTTTTGTTTAATTTCATTAATCTAAACATAACTATTATTTTTTTTCCTTTTACCTTTTAGGATTAGGAATCCATTATAAATTTTACTTTTATTGTTAATATTATGTGTTAAAATATAATTGGAAATTTATTAAACATGTGTCAAAATATAATTGTAAATTTATTAAACACATGTCAAAATCTAATCGATTAACTTAACACGTGTCGCGATCATGCGCGTTAGTAACTTTGAAACATTCATCTTTATATAATAACATCTTTAACCGGAAACTGCGTAAGCCTAATTTCATTTATCTTTTAGTTGGAGAAACTGTAATATCACATATTCACATCATTTATAACGAGAGGAAAGGAGTTTTTTTTTCCATCATACCCTTTTGGTGACCACATTACGAACGACAAAGACAATTAATATGAAGCAGTAAAAAAGTCTTATTCTATAACGATTGAATTAACGTACTTACATTACAGATTTAGAGTGATTAGTCATATATAATACAATATCAAAGGCAATTCTTTAAAGATCAAGAGTACAATATCAAAACAAATTTGGAGTCTCGGTGTGAAATGGACAAGTCGAGAATAAGGACTTTGGGCGTGAAGCAATATTTCTGTAGTTTTCTGCAGCTTCATCTCCTTTTTGTACTCTTTAATTCCCACAAAAACAAAACAAAAAGAAAAGAAAAAAAGATGGTAGGTTTCATATGGGTTTAGCATGTTCATGAGGTTGCTCAATTTGATTATTTGGTCTTAATTTGGGTTTAGAGGAGTATAAAAAGGAAGGGAATGGATTGAGGAAAATCAAGATGGAGATATTGGTGAGAATGTCAAGCTTTGTGGTGTTCTTGTTAGTTTCTGGTGCTGTGTTGCTGTTGTTGAGCTCCAGCTCCGTTAACGGGCTGCGATATGGACCCGCGAGGAGATCCTTTAATAGCAGTGATCAATCCTCCGTTTTGGGATCTGACAAAACGTTTGAAAGTGGTATGGTGAGTGGACATAACAAAGCACGAAGAGTGCAAGAAGGTAATATAGAAGAAGGACGATGCGGAAGCTGCAGAGGAAGAGAAAGAGACTGTGGAGGTTGTAGTGATGGAGGAGGAAGCTGTGGAGGTTGCAAAGGAGGAGGTGGAAGTCCGGGAGATAACGGAAGAGGAGGTCGTGGAGGTGGAGGTGGAGGAGGTGGAGGAGGAGGAGGAGGTGGCGGCGGTGGAGGAGGAGGCGGAGGTGGAGGAGGAAGAGGTCAAGGAGGCAGCGGAGGAGGAAATGGTAAAGGAGATGGAAAAGGTGAAGGAGATGGTAGTGGTGGAAATGAAGAATGCAATGACCATAAAAAGAAGAAACGAGATGATAAGAAGGACGACAATGTTGGTGTTGGTATAGGTATTGGCATTGGCGTAGGAGATCGCCCTAGCAGTGAACCTGGAGGAGGTGGAGGTGGTGGTGGCGGTGGTGGTGGCGGCAATGGAGGTGGTGGTGGTGGAGGAGGAGGAGGTGGTGGTGGAGGGGTGGGAGATGGCTCTGGCCGTGGAAGGGGTGGTGGGTATGGAGGACGAGGTGGCGGCGGATGGGGATGGGGATGGGGAGGCGACGGAGGAGTATGGGGTCCTGGAAACAGCGGTGGTTGTAATAAAAAGTCAACAAAAGGTCAAAACTAATCAAACATGTTAAAGACTGTTTTACATGTCATGATGAGTCTCATGACTATGTTGGGTTTCAATATGGGATTCTTTATATTGTTATTGAGATGCTGCTTGATACTTTCAATAAATAAATAAAAAAGTAGTAATAATATTTTGATTTGTTCTCGTTACAATATTTCTCTATTTTGAGAAAGACAAAAGGTTATGAAAGAAATACCCTCAAATTTGATATGTAAATATATACCCACAAAAAAAATGTTTTGATTTATGTGGCCTGACAGATATGTTTATTTATCTTGAAATCAAACGGATTGAATGTTCTAATTAGGTTGGTATTGTGTTAAGTAAACAGAAGTTGGAAACAAGTTGGATCAATTTTGTTAGTGCTTGGTTTTTTAAGACTAAGATCTAGTCCTAATTACTAACAAGATTGATAATGGGATTATTATGTGTTTATTAGTATGGTATTAAAATATTAATAAAACAGTTTAAAACCTCGGTTTATCTGGAAAATGAAGCAAATACTCAACATTGACCGAACATTGAGTATTAGGATTTCAACCTTTTCTCTATCTTAAAGAATAATCGAGAAAACGGAACCTCGGAAACTAAATCCAAACGTAGCATCTTAATCTCTTATATTACGCTGCTGTTGGTCAATGGTATCAGTGTGAGTTAATGTTTGTTACAGGAGAGATGGCAGCAATTAAAGTTTCTGATCTTGAGAGCGTTCAAGCCTCCCTTAGCTTGGCAAAACCATTGCTCCTATTATACGTCTTGACTCTTGCGGCAGAGATTCAAAATGAGAGAGTTAATGAAAAGGGTTAAGTCTTGTTTGAGAAAATGACACTATACCATCTTGTTGATCAGTAGGTGATTGAAGAAACTCGTTGACACGATACGTCTCTATGGCGTTAATGATTGGTGGGTATTGGGCCATGTATTGGGCCTTCGTATGTATTTAGGTTAACGTATGTGTTGAATCTTTGCGTATATAAAGCATTGCTTTTGTATCGTATGAAATAAAAAAACCCTTTACAACTACTAAGATTTTTTGACATGGTATCAGAGCATTAAACCTAATTTCTAAGTTTTCTGGTTCTCGATCTACTTCTTTGTTTTTTTTTATCTCCTTCTTTAACCTTAGTTATTCGATTATTCTATCAAAAACTTCTATCACCACACGATCATGGCAGAACACGATGAATATGCGATCACTACACCTAAACCTCATGTTGAAGTTACACGGAGAACGATATCACCATACGACCTTACCTCTGGTGATAACCCTGGATCCGTCATATCAAGGCCCTCTCTTCGCGGTCCCAACTACGACGAATGGTTCTCAAGTCTCCGTTTAGCCTTGATTGCACGAAAGAAATTCGATTTGTCGATTGATCAATTCCAAAACCATTGATTGATTCAGAAGATTACGAGGATTGGTGCGCTAATAACGCATTAGTTATCTCTTGGATTAAGCTTACCATTGACGAATCGTTATGCTCAAGCTTAGCATATAGCGATGATGCTTCAAAACTCTGGCAACAAATTTGAACTCGGTTCGCAATGAAAAATGGGCAACGAGTTCAGCGACTCAAATCTGAGCTCGCAAATTGTCGTCAGCAAGGACTACCGTTTGAAGCATATTACGGGAAGCTTACAAAACTTTGGACAAGCTTGGCCGATTATCAACAAGGAAAAACCTTGGAAGATATTGCAAAAGAAAGAGAATATGACAAACTTCATCAATTTCTTAGGGGAATCGATGAATCTCTCTACGGTGCCATGAAATCCTCACTTCTATCACGAACACCATTGCCTTCTCTTGACGAAGCTTATCAAGTCCTGCAACAAGATGAAGAATCTAAATCCCTAGCTCGCCTCCATGAAGAACGTGCATGTGGAGTTAGTTTTGTTGTTCAAACCCAGAATCGATCTCGCACCGTTCCAGATCTTTGTGGCGGGATAGTGACATGCTCGCTGTGTGGGAAAAAGGACATCTCGCCGAGAACTGTTTCAAGAAAATCGGTTATCCACCGTGGTGGGGTGAACGTACTCAGAACAAAACTGGTTCCAATTTCCAATATTCAGCTTCGCCAGCAAACTCCGGTCAACTACCGCATCCAACTCCTCCACGCGGAAAGGGTCCCAATGTTGCTCGCGTGAATCATGTCTCTTCGGGCAGTACCGCCATCGTTCCTGCTCCTGGTTAATTCACTTCTCTTAACTCAGCAATCACATCTTCAGATCGTGTTGGGTTTAGTGGCCTGAATGACCAACAATGGCACACTTTGGTGAACATGCTCAACAAGCGCAAGTCTGCCTCCAACGGAGTTTTTTCGGGTACGTTTCTTATCGAATCTTGGATAATTGACACATGGGCTTCTAATCACATGACCGGAAGCTTAGACTAACTGATTGATGTTTGTGATATGGCTCCGATATTGATTAAACTTCCTGATGGAAGATATACTACGTCGAATAAACATGGCAAAACGAATTTGGGATCTTCTCTTGCACTTCAGAATGTGTTCTTTGTTGATGGATTGCACTGTCACCTGATATCGGTTTCACAATTAACTAGAGATAAGAGTTGCATATTTCATATATCTGATCGGCTTTGTGTTATCCAGGATCGCATCACACAGATGCTGATTGTAGCAGGTGAGCAGTTGAATGGGCTGTATTTCTTTCGAGGAGTGGATGTTATCTCGGCTATACAAAGTTCGAAATCATCATTGGAGCTGTGGCATAGTCGGTTGGGACATCCTTCTTCCAAAGCTTTGGAGTTATTGCATTTATCAGATTTAGATAGCAGTATTTTTGATTCTAAGATTTACGAAGTTTGTATTCAAGCTAAACAGAAGCGAGATTCTTTTCCATTGAGCATTAATAAAACGACTATGAGCTTTGAGTTGATTCATTGTGACTACAGCGATTTGTGGCTCCAAATATTTTCTGACTAGTCTCGATGATTACTCTTGTGCCTTGTGGATCTATCTCCTACCGTCCAAACAGGATCACCGAAACATCTAGAGGATTTTGTCTCTCTCGTTGAAAGACAATTCGAGACTCAAGTTAAGACGATTCGAAGTGATAATGGATCCGAATTATTTGTCTTACTGATTATTTTCGAGAGAAATGCATCATTCATGAGACTTTTTGCGTCGGTACGCCACAGAAAAACGGTAAAGTCGAACGTAAACATCGCCACATATTGAACGTTGCGCCTACTCTTCGATTTCAGGCTTCACTTCCAACCGAATTCTGGAGCTACTATGCACTGACAGCTGGTTATCTGATAAACCGTACTCCGACTGCACTGCTTAATGGCAAAATGCCGTATGAAATGCTCTACAACAAACCTCCTTCGACGAATCATCTGAGAGTCTTTTGTTGTTTGTGTTTTGTTCATAACCAAAAACATGGTGGTGACAAATTTGCAAGTCGAACGAATAAATATGTGTTTATTGGATATCTTTTTGGAAAAAAAGGCTCGAAACAGGAAAAGTTTCAGTTTCCAGAGACGTAATTTTTTGTGAATCTGATTTTCCTCTGGCTGAATCTGCAGTGTCTATACCTGACTCTGCTGCTCACGAATTCTTCACACCATCTATGCAAATCCATGATGCTTCTTTGCCTTCAGAGCCGATTATCTTCACTACTGCACCTGCTGATAATCAATTGTCTTCACGCGGAACCATCTCTACGGCTTCACCTGAAATTGATCAAATCGATCATACACTTGTGTCGCCTGAACCAGAAATTCTTCCAGACTCGTCGTCTTCTCACACTGCTCCTGAGATCACGACGACACATGAAGTTGAATTCGCAGAAGAACCTGCAATTCCTGTCGCAAATAAACATGCAATTCCTGTTGCAGATGAACCTGCAATTCATGCTGTTGTTGAACCTGTGATTACTGTTCCAGATGAACTTGCAATCGTTGTCGCAGATGACACTTTAGTCGTAGCTGTACCAATAGGTCGTCGTCTGCGCGCGAAAAAGAAACCGGTCAAGCTAGCAGATTACGTCGCTACACTCCTTCATCAGCCTTATCCATCGGCCACTAAATATCCGATTGATAATTAGTTGTCTAGCACTCAATTCTCACCTCAATATCAGACATTTATATTGGCGATTACAAATAGCATCGAACCAATTCACTAGAAAGATACTATCAAAGATGAGCGCTAGAGGTTTGCAGTTGAAGACGAAATTGTTGCTCTTGAAGACACGGGCACATGGACAGTTGAGGATTTGCCACAAAAAAAGAAAGCGCTCGGGTGTAAATGGGTTTTTCGTTTAAAATTCAATGCAGATGGCACACTCGAGCGACACAAAGCTCGTCTTGTGGTTCTAGGGAACAATGTATATTACAACGAAACTTTTGCACATGTCGCAAAGATGGTCACAGTGAGATATTTTCTTCAACAAGCTGCTTCTCGGGACTTGGAAGTCCACCAAATGGACGTCCACAATGCATTTTTTCACGGTGATCTCGATGAAGAAGTGTATATGCAATTTCCTCCGGGCTTTCGTACGAATGAGAAAAACAAGGTTTGTCGTCTCCGCAAATCCCTTTATGGACTTAAGCAAGCCCCTAGATGCTGGTTCGCGAAGCTCGCTACCTCCTTGACTGAGTATGGTTTTGAGAAAAACGGTAACGACTACTCCTTGTTTACTCTTGAAATCGCTGGTGAATGATTGCATGTTTTGGTGTACGTTGATGACCTCATTATTACTAGGAGCTCACTGAAGATCATCATTGATTTTAAAGGCTATTCGAGCTCTTGCTTTTGTATGAAAGACTTGGGCATCTTGCGATACTTCTTGGGCATTAAAGTACCTCGCAGCCCAACTGGTATATACATGTGTTAGCATAAGTACGCGCTCGACATCATCAGCGAAATGGGTCTTCTAGGCGTGAAGCCTGTCTTCTTTCCCCTTGAGTAGAATCACAAACTCTCTTTGGTTACAGGTGACACGATGACTGAACCGTTTCGTTACCGTCGGTTAATCGGCCGACTTATCTACTTGGGCGTAACGCGACCAGAACTGTCATATGTCATTCATGTTCCCTCGCAGTTCATGAATAATCCTTAACCAGAGCATTGGGAAGCAGCACTTAGGGTTGTTCGATATCTCAAAAACAGTCCCGACCAAGGCATTTTACTTCGTGCAAACACAGAATTAACGCTCACTGCTTGGTGTGATTCGGATTGGGCATCTTGTCCTTTGACACGTCGTTCTTTGACAGGCTGGTTTATACAACTCAGTGGTTCTCCCATATCGTGGAAGTCAATGAAGCAAGAGGTCATTTCTCGTTCGTCAGCTGAAGCTGAATATAGAGCCATGGGTGACACTGTGTGTGAAATACTTTGGTTACGTGAGCTCCTACCAGCTCTCGGGATTAACTGCACAGTACCTACTATTGTTTACTCTGATAGCTTATATGTTATTCAACTAGCAGCAAATCCGGTTTTTCACAAGCGCACAAAGCACGTGGAACTTGATTGTCACTTCATTCGTGATACCATCGCTACTACACACGTCTCCACCAAATCTCAGCTCGCCGACATCATGACTAAAGCTCTAGGACGAAAAGAATTTGAGAGTTTTTTGGGCAAGTTGGGTGTTCGAAACCTCCACACTCCACCTTGAGCGGGGGTATTGGGCCATGTATTGGGGCTTTGTATGTATTTAGGTTAACATATGTAAGTTGAATCGTTGTGTATATAAGGCATTGCCTTTGTATCGTATGAAATAAGAAAACCCTTTACAATTACTAAGGTTTCTCGACAGTGGGAGCGTAGATTTAGCCGTTCATTTGAGAAGAAAGTGGTGTATATATTAGTCCGGTGAAAGGATTTTGAGTGTAAAATTTGCATGTATACATGCTTGAAAACTTAGCAACTGTTAAGTGATAACCCTATTTTGGCAAACAAACAGAACCGGCAAAAGCGAGGATCAATTGCGACGGTCACTTGAATGGGAAACTCCGATCAATTGAACCTATTACCATTGAAAATGAGAAAGTTGGGATTGTGTATCTGACATATCGCAATTGCGCTACTCGTCGTGGGGATTAACTCGGGTAATTGTGGTTAGGGGTTGTCCTAGATGGGTAAACATTAGTTTGGGGGATTAGGAAATTAATTAACATGTGTAAAGTATGTAGGTTGTAAAAATGTGTGTAATTAGTTGGCACACACATTTGATAAGAAAACACCAGATCTGAGGCGTTGATTTTAGCTAAACAAACAATAATTGTTTGTGACTACATTTGCATGCAGATTCTACAGCAAGACGCACAAACCAAATTTTTCGTAATGTTCTCTATATATTTGGTTTGATGCACGAGATCTTGGTGAACAAATCATAGCCGTTTTTTAATGTCTTGCTCTATTTAAAAGCTAATTCACTCGATGGTATGTGACTTATGTTATGTAGGGAAATTGGAGCCAATTAATAACCAAAAAAATTACAACTATTAAGAAAGTAACCACAAAAGAGAACCAAGATTGCATAAAAACCGGCTTTTATTTTCTGTTTTTTTCCTTTCTTCTGTTTCTCTGACCTTTAGATTTTTATTTACCATGCATTTCAATTTGTAAATTTAAAAAACCCAAAAAAATATAAATATGAAGATTAAACAAAAAAAAGTAACCACAAAAGTTTTGGTCATAATATACCTTATATATTAATTGAGAAACATTGTTAAAAATAAACATTGCTTTGACATGTGATTTACAATATTGTTATGTTGATGTGTCATCATAAAAGAGCTTCTAAGACTAATATAAAAATAGACCTAAAGCATCTCCAATGTATTGCTCCAAAATAGAGCAACTTTAAAATAGAGTTGAGTTTTACTCCAATGCCACTCCATTTTTGAGTTAAAAATTGACCCATGAACAAAAAAAAATGGAGTTGGCTCTAAATATGGAACCAAGTATTAAAAACTCCATTTTCTGCTCCAAAATGGAGTTGGGTTGGAGAATAATTAACTCCAAAATGGAGTTTGGAGCCAAAAATGAAGTTGGGTTGGAGATGCCCTTACATAACGAGATTATTTACAATTTGTGACACTCACATTAATTTGGTTAGAAAATAGTTTATACCAATTATTTATGCATGTAAATTCAGCATTTACTTTATAAAGATATATTATATCTTCTATTTGCTTCCAAAATATATATTGAAAATTTAGTTTATCGTATTAATTATTTCCTTAAACATTATATTCTTTCTCATATTTGTTTGATCTTATTTTTGAAAAAATATTCAATCATCATATCATCCATGTAATAAAAAAATCTACATTTTTGTCACACATATTATAATTCAAATTTTTGAAAACGAACATAAATTATTCAAATGGTGAAGAAATATGTGTCTTGAAAGTCACATCATATATGAAGATATAAGATGGTTCAGACACCTATTATAAAAATGACCAAAATGATAAGAAACAATAAGAGTAGGGAAGCTTACATAGCTAAAAAAATATCTTCAGTTTAATATAGTTCTTTTGATTGACATGTATAATTAAACCGAAAAAGATGTAATTATGTATATTTAAACTTGCTAAAATGTAAAAAAATATTTATATTAAAAAAATAAAATATTATAAATAGTTTAAGTGATAATATGGTAAAAATAGTAAAATATTTTTTTTAAATTAGTTTGATCAAAAGATTAATATATTATTAATTTTTTTAACTTAATCAAGAATAAAATTAATTATAAAACCCTATAATCAGCAAGTATATTTGCAATGGTGTTATAATACAAATGCAATTGTAGCTATTATTTATAATTACGTAATCAACACATAGTTTTGCAGTTGCAAATATGAACTAATATTTTGTAATTATATTTATATATATAACATTCACATATTCTAATAAAGAAATTAGGGTTAACCTTCACCCCGCATAGGGTGCGAGTAATCATCTAGTTTTATATATTATTATTAATTGTTATTATACCCTTCCAAACACATGTTTATTTTTTCAATTCTTTTGTTTCTCCCTTTCTCTTTATTCTTTTTGGTATTGAATTTTTTTTCCCCTCTCATCTTATTTTTTAGATTCGTTGAGATCTCTCTAGATCTACCGAAAACAAGAGACAAAATCTCAACTTCATTAATCAATCAAAAACTGAATGCAACTTTAGGCCTAAATAGCTTATTTATAATAAATACAAAACTCTAGAAAAACCTAAAATAATAAAAATCCTACGATTCAAAATTTACTTTGCAGCAACAAACACCAGTCTTTGCGCAAAAACTGATCAGTACACAAGCCCCTCCTTTGTATCCTTTAGATTTGCAAGCTGCATCGCATGCTGCTGTGTTTGTACATACTCCAGGTAGACATTGTATCATTTGTCCTGTTTAGTTCATAAACAAACACATTGACAAGAATTTAAAGGCACAAAAAAAACAGAAATGTTCCATTTTTGTATAATGAATTATTCTTACTAGTGCACGTTTTTGTTTCTGATTTTGATTCCATTCTTTTTGTTTTTTATACTATTGTTCACGATCGATCAATCGGATATACAGATTTTAGAAGGTTTGTTTTAACTTAAAATTTGATCCATAATCAAAATAGGCCTATTTTACAACATTTTAAGTTGCCACCTCCAAAAAAAAAGCAAAAGTAACATTCCGTAACAGTGGACTGAACTGGATTTCATAACTAAATACAAATTTTAAAAAGATTAAATTAAAAAAAAAATCACTAGATAAAGTTGTTTTTTCTATTTTTTTTTTAACTATTTGAGTGAAAATAGTTGTATATTCAGAAGAACAAAAATTGGTGGAATTAAACATTCCTCTAAATATTTACCATTTAGGTGAATAAAAAGTTGATGGAATGAAATATTCTTCTAAAGTTTTACCATTTGGATTGAAAAGTGTGGAAAAATAATTCAACTCATTCTCCTAAAAAAAACTGAAAGAATGAAAAAAATTGAGAGAAAAACATTTATCTACTATTTGGGAGGAGAGTTGGAATAATGAATTGGAAAAAATTGTTTCTTTATTCCACCATTATATTTCCAAACAAAAAAAAAAAGATTTTTTGTTCAGCAAAAATGGTACATTTTGTTAACTTCATAAACTCTCTCCTATTACACAAGAATCACTCGCCTTATTAAAAAAATCTTATAAACATTTAGTAAGCGTATTAATCGTATATTGACATTAACAAAAAAAAAAATTACTTCTTATTTGTAAATTTTGTTTGATTATGAAAGAAGAGGTAGTTGACAAAAAAAAATGAAAGTACGCCTCTGGCGAATCAGAGGTCGACAAACAGCCTTCTCTCTCTGCCTAGTCAGCAATTCCCTCTTTTTCGAGTTATTCTATATATTATTATATATATTATGTATTAATTGTTATTATACCATTACAAACATATACGTTTACTTTTTTCAATTCTTTTGTTTCTCCTTTTCTCTTTCTTTTTTTTTTGGTATTGAATTTTTCTTTTTTCCCCTCTCATCAAATTTCTTTTCAATCTTTTAAGAAAAATTGATTCATTTTTCCATCTATCTCAGAAAAATAAATACAAAAGATATATATATAACAAGAGGATATATGAGATTTTTTTTGGGAGGATTATTTGAGATTATGATCCTAAAAAAATCACATCACAAACTTGAATATTCATCAAAATTGCTGAAAAATAATGAAAAGATTTAGAAAAACTCAATTAAAAAAATATGACAAGCTCTTTTTGAGAGATATGTTCTTATGCACAAAAAATGAACGAACGAAAAAATTAAAGACCATTAACGGAGACTATAGGCATGTGGGAATCAGTCGTGACATGGGAGTCATAATTAGCATTTTTTATCATATTTCGGAGATAAATCAGAATCTATCACCATTTGAATTTTGTGCCTCTATGGTAGCAATGCCGAATCTATTCCTATGGTTGCGGAGTAGATACATAGTTCTTTCCTCTTTGTTGCATCTAGTCACTACAAAAATACATATTGTAATGTAATATAGACTTCACACTTAGATCAAATTCTTGTAACAACACTTAGATCAATTTCAAATATACCTAAATTAATTTTAAAAAATATATACACATTGCGATTAGATATGGACTTCAAAAAATTAACATCACTTGATCAACTTCAAAAACTCGTAAAAAAAATCAATCAAAATAGCTACCTTTGTATTGAATTTCTTATAGATGTTTCTCCAATATAAGTAGATATTGGGGATCTTTATCAAAGACTAACACCGGCAAACCCTAGGAGAACTTGCCATAAAACATATCGGAGGAGTTTGGATGATCTCAATTTGGACCACCACTGTCGTCACTAGCCATGAATTCGGGTTGGGCATTCGGTTAATTGGTTCGGTTCGGTTAGAGTTTTTTGGTTTTTGGGTTTTTCGGTTTTGAAATATTAGGTTCCATTCGGGATTAAATTCTATTTCGGTTCGATTCGTTCGGTTTTCAAATTTATCGGGGTTTACAAATATTGACCGAACTAAATCACTTTGTGTAATTCGATTATTTCGGATAATACAATTATTTTTAAATAAGATAAAGAGTTTGGCCATTGTGAAAAAATATTTTAAATAACAAAAATGAATAAAGAAAGAAGAAGAAACATTGTCTAGATTACTAGGGTTGTAAAAATCGTCTTCAAAATCATAGCTTTGTCTTTCACTTCCAACCTGACAAAAAAATCATCAACGGCTTAGTGACTCAACTTACCTTCGAAGACATAGTAGTCTATGGACACATGACATTAAGTTACCTTTAAAATCATCAACGGCTTAGTGACTCAACTTACCTTAGAAGAAGAGTAGTCGATGGACACATGGCATTAAGTTATCTTTCCCAAGTATAAAGATTCATACGATAAACTACTCTATTTTGGTTAAACAATTCATTTATATATCAATTTAATTTTAAGTGCTAATTATGCATTCCTTAACAATGGAGGATCAAAAAAAAAAAAATTCAAATTTCCCAAAGAAAGCATAGTGGTTTAAAAGTTTCAACTTACATATCCACTCAAAACAAAACAATATAAAATAACTTGGTTTCGTGACAGTAAATGATATGGTTTGTACACATACCTTCGGATAGGAGGATCCATGATCTCCATCATCTCATTGGTCACAAAATCCTATATTGTATTATATGGCTTATATGGGTTATGTTTTAATTTGGTTATCCAATCGGTTAATTTGATATTCGATAAATAAACCAAACTGAATCGAAAACCGAATAAAATTATAATATGTCTGTTTGGGTTATTCGGGTTATCCGAACCCGAACCAAATTACGTTATTGGTTTGGCTTGGTTCGGTTCGATAAATATTGGTCCGAGTGAGAAGATCAGTAACATATTTTTGTTGCATGATCAGGTGCAGTCCTCGTGGTGTGCGAATAGCTTCTATACCGAGAAAATAGATGAGGTGACCCATGTCCTTAATAGAAAACTTTGCTGCAAATTCTTCAATAACATGTTGTATCAAAGAGGGATTCGTGCCAATGACCAAAATATGATCTACATAAACCAGTAAATAGACATAGTCACAGTTGTGCTTGCAGCGAATTGATGAATCCTGCAGCCAACAAGAAGGACTTTAATTCAGAGTATCAAGCTTGGGTGCCTGATTTAAACCGTAAATTGCTTTCCGCAGTTAGCATACATGATTTGGCCTATCGGAATCAATGAATCCAAGAGGCTGACACATGAACACCTAATTGTTGTGGAGGTGACCCTATAAAAAATGCATTTACATCCAATTGCCAAACAGGCCAATCACAGTTAACTGCCAAGCCGAGAACAATCTGAATCGTTGTAGACGTGATGACCGGACTGAACGTGTCTGTGAAATCAACTCCCGATTGCTGATAAAATTCTTTAAGCAACAATTATGGCTTTGTATTTTTCGATTGTACCATCAGAGTGATACTTAATCGTGATCAGACCCAGCGACATCCCACAACATTCATCTGAATAGTAGCAGCAACTAAATCCCATGTATAATTCCGAGTGGTGGAGTTGAATTTGGCACTCATGGTTGCTCTCCATCGCGGATCTTTCATCGCTTGTTGCTAGGTTGAGGGTTTGAGGTGAGGGTCGTTTTGTAGAGTGGCGGTGAGGCTGTATTTTGATGTAGTGGAAGCTTTAAAAGATAGAATAGTAATCCGTTGATTCTGAGAATACCCGGAAAACTAGGATAATCGCAAGATTATTCGTTTAGTCTTAGAATACCCGAATAAATCAAGCCTTCTTAGATTCGTTGAGATCTCTCTAGATCTACCGAAAACAAGGAACAAAGAGACAAAAGCTCAATTTTTATTAATCAATCAAAAACTGAATACAACTTTAGGCATAACGCCTTATTTATAATAAATCCAAAACATTAGAAAAACCCTAAAACAATAAAAGGAAATTGTCTAAATAATAAAGATATTTAGAATATTTCCAAATATCTCTCTGCATCATTCTCTCCGACGACGAAAAGATTCGTCCTCGAATCTTAACCCTCATCGTCAACCTTGAATTTTAATTCTCCATAACATCCTTTGTCAACCAATTCATAAAACTCTCTCTTCACGACTTCTCGCTTCTTGTTCTACGGCAAGGACAACTTCTTCAAACTTTCTTCAAATATATTTTTATTTAAAGCAATCGTGAAAGGATTAATCTTCAAACCTATTTTAATAACCCTCTCTAACTTTAAATTTTCATTGGTTTTTGCATCTCTCGTTTGATATTTTGAATATTTTTCATCGTAGAGTCAACTTATTTTATTAGTTTCATCTAGCGACGAGCAATTAAAGACGGAACCAAATCTATTGTTAATAGATTCTTACGGTGAAATCAAACCTTTAAGCGGCGGATATGAGCGTACGTTACTAATTGGTTGCTTTTTTTTGTAGTGGCAAATCTGACTATACAAATATATTTTTGTTTAGACAAAATATACAAATATATTGTGTTAGTCGGATAAACAAAGCTCAAACTTTCAACTTATGTCTCGCTAATTTCTTTTAGCACTAAAATATTTGAATTGGTAACAAAAATCTGGTGTTTTCTACATGTTAAAAAGCTTAATTTATATGGATTTTGGCATAAATTTTGTTCTTTCATAAAAAGGAGAACTTCTGCCTCCAAACTTCGAACGCCTCAAGGGCTAACATCCGTACAAAACTTACACGGTTATCCGAGTAGCCAATAAACAACAACCTCATTTATTGGAATTTACTGTGATAGACCGTCCCTAATCATGCATAGGCACGTTATATAATCTACACATAATTAATCACGAGTCATGAGTTGTCTTTTTCATATTTAATTATCTATTTTTTGTTCTTTGGATCACTATCACTAGATGGTTGCAGAGTAGACATTCGTCTTTGCAAGAGCATTTATCTACTTATATCTCAATTCTCAACTTCCCCTCACATTTTCTGAATTGTTTTGGAATAATTTTTTTTTCTTTCCCTTTTTGTCAAAAATTTGTTCAGTATTAAAAACGAATATTCCCGATGGACCTTTCTTTCCTAAAAACGCTCATTTCTCCACATTCTAAACAGTAGAAACAAATGTTGAAATGGCAAAACGGATTGTTCATTTTGTGGGTATACTGTATATAGTAATTAATTAAGGTCCTATTTTTTCCCAAAATTAGGAGAAGCAACCGGCAACAATCAACATAATCGTGGAATTTTTTTTTTTAAATGCAGTTTGAATTACACTCCAAGCTCTCTCCCTTAACAAATCACCAAGTTATTTCATTTTGTTAATGATTATTGGATAATCTTTGATTAATACAAACACATCAAACAATAAAGAAATTAAGATGATGTAATAATTAAGATCTTGGTGGGTTCTCATAGCATTGTGTCCCAGGCATGTACATGTTTTCCGGGCCTTGGTTATATAAAATTCCCTTAAAGACGTGACCAGCTATGCCCACCGTCGTCTGGTAAGCATACTGGCCATCTCCATCGTCATCGGCACCGCTCATTCTAACGCACCGGAAAAGTGCATCTGAGCTCACTTCTTCTGGAAATGTTGTCTCTCCCATCTCTAACCCTAAGAAAATTTACAAAAACTCAGTGCAAACATTTCACAATAAAAGGCTTTTGATTTATGTTTATTCTGAAATGTTTTTTTTTGAACCAATTAAAACCCTAACAAAATCAAAACGTTGATTGTTCCGGACACAAATTTTTCTGTTATATTACATTTAGTACTATGTTAATTCCTACATAAAAATTAAAAAAAAAACACAGTAGGTTAAGATTTTCATCAATTTGAACTGAAATTTCGGTTTCTGTTTCTTTCTTGGAGTGGTATATTTCTTTTTTTTTTAACTTGTTGGATTCGTATTTGCAACTTCTAAATGATATTTGTCTTTTCAAAATTAGGTAGAATTTAACAAGATAATAATTTACAATCTTTAACATATCAGGAAACAGAAACAAAAAAATCAGTTAGGCAGCAAGAATGAAACATTTGAAGACAAACCTGATGAGTCAACGGTAGCCGGTAGATCAATCTCTCTATACCCTTTCGGGATATTTCCACCGCCATTTCCACTGGAGGTTGGCGTCTGTATCTGCTGCTGCCGCTCACGGCGTTTGGCGATTGGGATCCACGTACTCCTCACGTGAGTAGGACAATCGAGCCCTTGGCTCTTACAGCAAGTTCTGCACCGCATGTGCGTGCACCCTTTCTTGGCTTGGTTTCCACAGTCTTGACAGCTTATGGTTACGGATCTTGATGACGTGGTCAGATCACAGACGTCGATCTGACCCGGATATAGATCGAGGCTTTGCTGTTGTTGCCATATCTGCTGCTGATTGTTGTGGCTTGTGTTTCTGTACCAAACCCAATTTGTCTTTTGTTGATTTTCTTCTTCGTTGTTTCTTGATGATCCTATCCCAGCCATTTTCAACCCTTGAACTAGCTCCTCCTTGAAAACCCTAATCTTGAATTACAATATATTCATAATTCTCAAACCCTAATTACCCTGAAATCTTGAAATTTGGTCATTCCGGGTCGTCTCTTGTCTTTCAATCTTCTCCCTACAGATTTTTTTGCAAGATGAGTGGCTTGGGTGACGAGAGAGAGACAGTGATAGAAACTACAGATGTCTCTTTACTCGCTCTAGATATTTCTTATACGCCGACATGGTGAGATCGTTACAGAGAATTTACATTTGTCTCTCTCTCTATATATCTTTAACACTTTTATTACTTCTTTATCTCATTCATCTATCGGTCCATCACTCACTAGTATTTAATTATTTATTCTCTCCTGCTCAATCTCAGGGACCATAGTTGTCCACGTGGCAGTAATGAAACCGGAAAAGTCGACGTCGCACATGGGTTGTATCCCTACGTTATATTAATATACCTCATCTTAAAATTCTACTCTAATTAATNACAGATGTCTCTTTACTCGCTCTAGATATTTCTTTTACGCCGACATGGTGAGATCGTTACAGAGAATTTACATTTGTCTCTCTCTCTCTATATATCTTTAACACTTTTATTACTTCTTTATCTCATTCATCTATCGGTTCATCACTCACTAGTATTTAATTATTTATTCTCTCCTGCTCAATCTCAGGGACCATAGTTGTCCACGTGGCAGTAATGAAACCGGAAAAGTCGACGTCGCACATGGGTTGTATCCCTACGTTATATTAATATACCTCATCTTAAAATTCTACTCTAATTAATTAATCGCATAACCTGGTTTTAACTAAAGTAATTTGCCATTTATACGGTTGAGAAAGGAAAACCCCTAAAGTTACTTTTCAAATTAAAGAAAAGAAACCCTATCGTTTAAATATATATCTTCCTTCTGAGTATAATATAAACTACATAGGATTAATTAGTGCTCAAGATACCATAGGATCCTTTTTTACACATGATATAGTTTTAATAATTAGGGATACATACATATATATATATATATATATAATCGTATAACTTCGTATAATGTATGCTATACGAAGTTATTACGCNACTCATGAAATCATTCAAATTAGAAATTCTATCGGTTTCAAAAGTATATAAGTTTAAGATATCATTTAAATAATAAAATATTATTTCTCATTAAGTTATATAGTTAAGTAGATTTCTAACCATGTGTAGATAACTCTATCGAAGGTGCTTGCACTCCATAGACCATGGTTTAAACCGTTTTGGGATGGGATTTGGACTATAACTTAATTTTTTGAAAAACTATGGGTTGAGGCCTGTATATCTCCCCGTTCGGGGCATGGGCGTAGATTATGGGCTTCGCCTTTCACATTTCCATCTCCCACTTTCTTAAACAAAATTCGAATCCGGATACAAAGTGTAGTGTACGTATAATTTTATTTTTAG
Source organism: Eutrema heterophyllum (assembly GCA_002933915.1). Lineage (NCBI taxonomy): Eukaryota > Viridiplantae > Streptophyta > Magnoliopsida > Brassicales > Brassicaceae > Eutrema > Eutrema heterophyllum. The sequence goes on from PKMM01019964.1 coordinate 200,385, forward strand.
AACAATTTTTCGACCAAGTGAGTTACATGTATATATACTTGATGAGAACTCCTCTATTAACCAATTCAGAAAAGAAAAGAAAAGGAAAAAAGTAGGGTTTTTATAATAAGTCTCCACATTGCAAATTGTAAAAAACAGACATATATGCCGAAAAATTCAAAATGTAAACAGAAAGAATGAGTATTGTGGAAAGAGGAATAAAAGAAGCATGTTACTCTATTTTGTATTTAGAGTGGCTATGCAAGGGAACATTGCGCCCCCTACGTGTCTTTTGCAATGTGCTCTTTTTTTAACAAAATATTACAATGAAATGCAACGTTATTGAATTGAAAAAGGAACTAGAATTCTACTGCATATCTCGCCGGTGTCTCTGATTCGGTCAGGGAACTTATTTCTCAACGGTTTGCTTTGGTATTTTACCAGTGCGATATCTTGGGCCACCGCTATTAACGAAGAAGATGAGATCGTTAGACTATGCTCCTCTTATTGTTAAGATTAGAAGCAAAATAAACTCTGGGACAGCCCGATGTTTATTTTTTGCAGGAAAATTACAACTTCTTTCTTCGGTTATTGCAAACCTCACTAATTTTTGGATGTCGGCCTTTTGACTACCTAATAGATACATTGAGGAAATCGAAAGCATATGTTCTGCTTTTCTTTGGTCGGGGCATGATCTTAACCTGAGGAAGGCTAAGATTACATGAAAAGACGTTTGTAAACCTAAAAAAAAAGGAGGTATAGGTTTGAAGACTTTTCGTGAAGCAAATGATGTATGTGTTTTGAAGTTATTGTGGAGGATTATTACGGCCAATAATTCTTTATGGGTTTGTTGGTCTTGTACTACTATCATGCGAGACTCTTCTATTTGGTTAACTCCCAATCCTTCAAGCTATTCTCCGAACTCTTGGATGTGGAAACAAATTTTGAAGAGTATGCAACAAGAAGCACAGTTTCTTAAAATGGAGACTGGAAATGGTCGATCATCATTATTCTGGTATGAAAATTGGTCCTCTTTGGGTAATCTCTTGTCTCTCATTGGCGTTTGGGGATTCATCGATATGGGGATACGAAACGCCATCCTTATGCATAGGAGGCGAAGGCATAGGGTCCCGGTTTTAAACATGATGGAGGATGAACTCGAGGCTGTTAGGCAGCGGTATAGAGAAAATAAGGATGATCATTTCCTTTGGCGATCGAAGGGGGATGTGTACAAGACCTGTTTCAACACCAAGACCCCTCGGGATCAATTGAGGTTATCGTCTCTGCGGGTTCCTTGGTCTGATGGGATTTAGTTCATCTCATCAGATATGAGATTACCGTTGTCAATCTTCTCATCAAAATCGATTGAAGAGCTTCATCTTTCGATATCTGTTTCAAATGACAATCTAGGTGTTATGGAGAGAAAGAAATGCTCGTCGACATGGAACCACTCCATCATCGGCATCAAGTTTGATAAAGGAATTCAGAATCGTTTCAGTTCTATACGATTGCTTGGAAATAAACGTTATGAAGATTGGATGCAATTTTGGTTTGCATCAAGACATGCCGATTGAAGTGGAGGAAAAGCACTTGAAGATTATCGCACTTAAATTCTGTTTTCTAAAGTTGTATTTACCTTAAAAGCTCGTATTTCTGATGTAGAAAACGTTATTTTTTCGAGTTTGAATATAATTTAACATTTATCCACACAAAAAAAAAAAAAATTAGAAAAGACTTAATAAACTTATAAGAAATTTTGAAATGGAAAAGCAGAGACGTGGAACCAGTTTTCAATTGGAGCTTTTTAGTGTGTTGTTCAAAAGAAAACAATACATAGTGAAATTTAATTATTTGTGGGTTATATAGAAAAGAGGGAAATGCCCGTGAAAAACTTATCAGTAGCAATTCTTGAGTCCAATGTATGCTTCTCCTTATTGCATTGACTCTTTCCTCTCTTTTTTTCTTATCAATTATGTTTTAAATGGAAACATCTTTTATCTATTTTTTTCCTGATTAGATAGAACTCTGCATTTTATATTTATGGGGCTTACTGGTTATTTAATTTATACAAAATTTATAATGAAATTTAATTGTTGTCGAATTAATGATTTTGAAGATTATTATTTTATTTTAGAAATATTTTAAAGATTTTATCAAAAGTTTATATACACTCTCAAAGATTGTCTTTAATGTTTTCCTTAATTATTTATAATTATCTCATACAAAATAAATACTTTAATCAAATATCTTGTTATCGTGTTTGATGCAAGTGGTTTGTTGATATTTGAGCATGGGTAAGTGCTTGTTACCGATTTTTTTTATAAATACCTTAATCAAATATCTTGTTCTTATTACCGATTTTTTTTTAGTGATGGTTGGTATATGTGTGTTATTGATTTTGGATTCTTCAATTTGATATTGACGAGTGTTTTTTTATATAGTAAAAAAATGAGTGATTTAACTCAATATACATGGATAACTGAAAAATTAAGTTTAAAGCAATGATAATTTAAAAATTAGGTAAAGAGAATTTTTTTTTTAACCCATTCATATCTTTTTTATTTTGCTTATTTACACAAACTGCCACTGGTCTGAATTTGTTTTCCGGCATGATACACCGATGATACTGTTCATCAACTGGCCGTCTACACTGTTCACTGAAGGTTGAAAATACTATTTATCACCAGATAATTATTTAGTTAACATGCTACTTATTTTGTTATCGCGATAAGTTTATGTTTACTGTGTTAACCCTATTATCATATAATATGTTAACGTGCTAACAATAATATATGATACTTGTAACGTGCTAACAATAATATATGATATTTGTAACGTGCTAACAATAATATATGATATTTGTAAACATGCTAAACCCTAAACTCTAAACTCTAAACTCTAAACCCTAAACCTACACGCTAAAGATGAAAATAAACCCTAAACCTTACATACTAAAGATGAAAATAAACCCTAAACCTAAACCCTAAACCCTAAACCCTAAACCATAAATCCTAAACATAAACCTAAACCAAATGTTTGGAGAGAAGCTTCACTTGCATAGTTTTAGCTTGTAGCTTGATGATTTTTTCATTTGTAACGTGCTAATAATAATATATGATATTTATAGCATGCTAACATAGTATATATCCGGATAATATTTGTGGATAACATAAAACCGTCTGTGTGGTTTTTAGTGGATAATTATTTGGTTAACATGCTAATTAATATGTTATATTAATAAGTTTATGTTTATCGTGTTAACTCAATNAACCGTCTGTGGTTTTTAGTGGATAATTATTTGGTTAACATGCTAATTAATATGTTATATTAATAAGTTTATGTTTATCGTGTTAGCTCAATTATCATATAATATGTTAACATGCTAACAATAATATTCGATATTTGTAACGTGCTAATAATAATATACGATATTTTTATAATGTGTTAGCGTAGTGAATATCCGGATAATATTTGTATTAACGATGTAAATAACAAAATTATAGATAATATTTATATTAACATTAACATATTAATTAAAAGACAACACACTCTCTTATACAAAAAGTTTACTGAGAATAAAATATTCATCACACTTATCAAACCAAACAAACCAACTATACCAAACCAAACCGTTAGAGACAAAACATGGTCTCTTCCTAAACATGGTCTCTACACACGATCGAGCTTGTAAATTGGAGGTACAATGAAATCTAGAACCTCGACACTTTTTCTCTCTCTGCAAAAACACAGATCACCGGAAAATTGCTCCAATGACGGCGTCGTTTTCGTCACCGACATTGATTTCGGCGGTGAAGGGCTCGTCGGAATCAAAATTATGTACTTAGATATCGACAACAATCGATTGAATTGATCAATCCCAAAAGAGAACAAAGAGAAGAGGAAGATGAAATTTAATTACCCAACAACGAAAGGATCAAAAGTTCCGTCAACGGAAAAATCTATAACTCCGCCGAGCGACTGTACCAATCTTCCATTCACCAACAGTTTCACGCGGGCCTTACTTAGGAATTAGCACTGCCACCACAACCTCCATTGATTTCTTCACCGCCGATGTCTTCTTCACCACCACCATCTTAGAACAAAGAATTCTTCCCCGAGTGATCGTACACTTTGCAAATCGAATCACAGTGAGGAAGAGAGATGGAGAGAGATAGAGCAAGACAAACATGTTCAACGTTGTGGTTCAGAATCAAAATCATGGTTTCTCGCCGGAAATTTCCCCCAGCTTAGCTCTTGATTCACCGCCAAATCTCGTCGGTGAAATCATGGTTAATCGTCGGAGACGGTGAAGTGAGAGAATGAGAGGATTTTTTTAATTAAAGATGTCAGGTCACTCACCTAATTTATGAATCTTCCATTACCATCGATTGCAATTATTCTAAAAAAATTGATATTAGGTAAAGTAACTTCAACAATATCATGTTAGTATTTACTATCTTAAAATAGTTATATAGTCAATGAAATTTAAAACATTTGAATAACAAATTGCTTTTTGTTGACTTTGATAAATCATTATAACCAATAAACCTACTTAATTAAAATCTCGACGGATAGCAGGAGATCACCAACTAACTACAATGTATGATCTGTAAAAATATCGGCCTCACTATGATTTTAGCTGAAATTTCCCAACAAGCCATTTTAAAACTGTTCTTAACAACATTTTAGAAAATATTCTGATTTTAGTTCAACAAGCAATTAGTTGAAATCTCCAACAAAATCTTAACAATATTTTGGAAAGTATTCTGATTTTGAATCTCCTTGTTATATTATGGTGATCTAATCCGAGTTATTTCTCAACTAGGGCAAGTGATCCCAGAAGGTAGTTATAATATACACATAAATTTGATGTTTGAATTTCTGAGAAGTTATATATGAATATCTGGGAGAAGTGATGTACGATGTTGGAATTATTATCAATTCATTAGCTAAATAGATCCAACACAAAACTTAGAAGGAAAATAACACAAATCCTACCAAAGTTCAAAGAACACTAAAATACTAACTAATCTTATATAATAATTAAAAAGAGAGATAGAAATCCTAAAAGAGAAAACTAAAAAACCAAAGCAAATCAATCCCTAGAGTCGCCGGAAAGTGTCTCCTCCTCCTCCGGCAAGAAGTATCTGTTCTTCACCCACAGAGAATCCGCGATAACAGGCTCGTCGTCTTGGTTCCTATGCCAAGTGTAAAGCGCGTGTGTCCTGTTCTTTATCTCCAAAAGAGCGTGTCCAAAACTCGCCTCTCTATACGCTGAGTAACTCGGTTGCGGATACGTGTAACTGCATGATAAACAAACGATCTTGATCAAAACGCACAAAGAATAAAGCTTTAATCAAATGCTATATAATTAAGGTTTCTTGTTCTTACTCGTTAGCTAGTCCTTCTATGTTGCCTCCATCTCCAATGGTGATGTAAATCGGAGCAGATGGATTTTTCACGGGAGTACTCAAACCATCAGTGATATTGTACTTAATGTTGGAGACACGCTCTGATCGCTCGTAGGCATGAACATGACCAGCGAAGACAATATCAACTTTGTTTTGGACGAACCATGGCTCGAACGTGACTCTCATGCTTTCACCTTCCATATAGTGGTAATTGTTGCTGTTGTACCACGGAGCGTGAACCAGAACAAGCAGCCATGGAGTCTCTTCTCTGTTTACCTTCTTGAGCTCACTCTCAAGCCACGAGTTTTGCGGTGTGTACTTGTCTGTGGTAACGTGTCACAGACGAAAAACATTAGATTGTAAAATACAGATTGTAATATTGTAGAGTGTGAGAGTCTTAGATCGTTACCAAAGGCAGAGTAAGAGGAGAGAACAATGATGTAAGCGGAGGCTCGTTTGATTGAGTACCAAAGCGGAGAAGTGCTCTGCGAGGCTCTGTAGGGAACGTGGTAACGGTTTTTGAATGGCTTGAAGGCTTGAGTCTCGCCCTGCAAACGGATTAAATGGTTTTAACCCTAAGAAAGTTATTTTTTCTTTTATAGAAAGTATTTTTTCTTTTATCGAAAGATATATATATATAGATTGGATCTTACAATCCACTGGGCAAAATCAATCTCGTGGTTCCCTGCAGCCCAGATCCAAGGCTGATACGCGGCGCTCGGTTCCACAAATCGGCCATAAGAATCCCATTTTCTTTGGTCGTGGTTCGGGTGGTCATCGGCGTACGACAAGTCTCCAACAAAAAGCACCGCTTGGCCTTTAGGGTTGGACATGTAATGGTACAATGTCTGGTTAGAGGCATAGGTTTGTCCGAGATCACCTACGTACAAAAACAACAGAGTTAATAGTTTCTGAAATAATATTCACAACCCTAAAATTCATTGTTGAAATTATGAATCAGTGGATTTACCAATGACGCCGAATGTGTAGGGAACATCAGGACCGACTTTCGGAGGGGTCGTGAAGGAGAATTGTCTAGTGGAACGACCGGTTCCAAGCTTGTAGAAGTACTTAGTTTCGTACTAGCACAAGAAGAAAAAGGTTAATTTATTTAAAAACCCTATGTAAACAGATCGGTTACTTGGATGAGAAGGTAAAGATAAGTACGAACCTCAAGACCTTTAATGGTGGCGTGATGAAGAAAACCAGAGGTGTAGTCGTAGTATCTATAGGACGTCGTATACGCTTCAGCGCTCTGATTTGTACTCTCGTCACTATCCGCGATCCAGTACTTAACGACGTTAGAACCATCATCGTTTATCGGGGTTACCCACGAGATTATCATACCCCGACCGTTGTGATCTCCCTGCGTTATATGCACCTGAGAAAAGGAAAAAGAATGTTCGTAAATAAGTCATCATGAGTAACATAGATGTAAAAAATTTGATTCGATAAAGAGAAATTATAAAGTACTTGTTCAGGAGCGTTTAAGCCGGCAGGAGGAGGGAAGGTTTCGAGTGGCATCTCTTCGGAAGGTTCAGCCACTCTGGTGTAGCTACTGGTGACTCCGGCATGGCTCACGACGGAGATGCTTAGCAACACGACGGCAGAGCAAAAGAAGGCTAAACGATTCAACCCCATGTTGAATTTTTTTTACTGCAAAATCCTAATATTTTTTACTTTGTAAATATGTTTATGACGTGATCAATCTTTATATAGATGAAAAATTAAGGTATATCCTATGTAAATTCTCGTCGAAGATTTTGTCCCAAAGAAAATCAATTATAAATATAAATTTATGAGAATAAATAAAATATTCATTCTCAGAATTATTCACGTATAAGAGAATCGCCTCGGAAATTTTGAGAAAAACAAAAACTTGGGAATACTAATCTCTATCAAAAAATAATCGTCGAAATATATCTTTTATAATTAAACGTTTTATCTCAACATTTTTTGCTATTAATGCTATCTACAAATATTTGAAGATAATGACAAAGAGATAGATGAACTTACGTAGTTGCTAACTTATACGAAACAGGTACAATTCTCTTTCTCTTTTTATATATATTTTTTTTGTTAATGAATATTTTTTATATTCAATCCGGAATAACTACTTCGATCTAATTTTTAATCTACCAACTAAAAAATAGGAGATACGAAGATGCTCGGCCAATTTCCTTCAAAATTAGTTAATTAGGAAGTCTCTAATTAATGATATCAAATCTTTATATCTAACTAAATCAACTTAATGATTTATTAAGAAATTTTAAAATCTTTATTTTTCACTGTAAAAATAAACAGAAATGATAGTTTAAGTTTAGAGGAAAAAAAACGGAGGAAAAATATTAATGGACCCTATATATGGACCCTACATGACTTTCCGGATAGTTTTGTTAAAGGCTTAAAGCTATTAATGGGCCCTATATGGTTTCGATTGGGCCTTTTACAAACATAATTATAGAGGCTTAATCATTCAAAACTCACAAATTTAAAATTTTGACACAAAGGAAATACACACACATACGAAAAACAAAGAACACAAACATAAATTTCATCTCCCAAAACATTTATTATTTATATTTTGCTCATTCCATATCACGAAATCAAGAGTTAATCTTCCTGCAATTCTTCCTGATCTCACCACTTGAACCTGTCAAGGGAGAGATATTCCCCATCTTGACCATCGATTCCGCAAACTGCTCGAAGAACTCCTCTTGATCCTCTGCATACTTCTTCACGAGCTCACTCGATTCCTCGTTGCTAGAGAACAAGACCTGGTCGGAATTCAACAGTCCCATGTTTTCGATCAAGTTCTTGAAGTAGCTGTTATCAAACTTCCCGGCACTGTTGATGTCAAGCTCCGACAGATTCTGGTCCCCACCAGATCTAGGACACCTCTGGCGCAAGTTAGCAGCGTAGGATTTCTCTAAGGTTGAGTCGGGACTTCCGTTTCCGGACTGGTTGTAAAGTCTTTGCCTGAAACTCGTGCATGTTGAGAATCCAATGGTGTGGCTCCCTGACAAAGAAATTTTTGGGTTTAACGTCAGCTTGACAAGCAAGTAACCACCACCATGTCTCTTCCTTGTGTACGAAGTAAGCTTACCGGAGAGAGCAACCATGTCGGTTAGATCAAGACCTTGACTGCTAAATCTCGATAGAATTGTATTGAAAGTGTTGCTTGGTGCAGGGATGTTGTTATTTGAGCCACTCAAGCTGGCACTTCTCGAATCTCTTCTTCCCAAAGGAACCATCCAGGTTGGTCCGCCAGTCTACAATCAAATTAAAAACCAAATTAGATCTTGAGACTAAAAGAAGCATTAGAGAGAGAGCAAGAGAGAAAGAAAGCGACTTACAAGAACAGATGAGTCTCTAGCGGCCAGAGTCAAGGCGTCAGCGCAAGAAACAGTTCCAGGGCATTCATTCTCTAACGCAGCTTTGATATCGTCGATAACTTCAAACCCGCGAGCCGTTCTGTTGTTAGGGTTAGAGCTTTTCTCAGTAACTATACTCCCACTGCTGTCTAGAAGCAACGAGCCATCACAACCCTACACATTTTCATTCAAACAGATACAATGACGATTCTCTACATTAATTGTTAGGATGTTGAGCAAGTAACTCAGAAAAAAAAAACTCTTGATTACCTGAACAAAACAGTCGTGAAAATGGAGCCTCATGAGAGAAGCAGCCATACGAGTCTCTCTTGCAACAGCTTGGGCTACAACTGACTTCACGATCTCCTCGGCTTTAGGGCACGAGCTGCTGTAGAAACCTGGGAAAAGGTTCCCTCTGTCGCCACCATAATTACTCTCGTCGTCGCCAATGCAGAGAGTAAGTGAGCATGCGAGAGAGAGAAGAACGAGAAGGCTTCCGATTCTTGCCATTGTCAATTTTTTACTAGATCAAGAAAGAAAAGAGAGGAGGTGACTTTTGTTGTGAGGATAAGAGAGATATGGAGGAGGAGAAGAAGAACCGAAGGTATTTATAGGCAAGAGAGTTCGCGGAAATTTTGGTGTTATGGAGAGGAAGAAGAGGCAAAGGCAATAGAGTTGGTAGCTTGATTGGAGTTAAATTAATTAAGAGAAATAGTTTTAAATGAAATATATTGAGAAAAAAATAGATTTGAATTTAAGGAGACTAAATCTTGGATTTGGTATCCAAATGTCCCGATCTAGTATTTGGAGTGAAATCACAAATCATATGTTATTCAAACATGAATTTTTATCTCAAGATTTCATAGAATTTTAAAAACAAATCATAACAAATTACATAATTCCCTCAAATTATCTAAAAACTCATTACAACTCAAATCCTCCCAAATATTAGATTGAATACACCCCCGTCATTATTTCACCGCCCTTTTTTAGCTGAGATTTCATAGAATTTTAAAATAACAAATTACCTAATTCACTCAAATTATATAAATATTAAAACTCAAATCCTTCCAAATCTTCCCAAATATTAGATTGAATACACCCTGTCACTATTTCACCGCCCTTTTTGGTTATCACTAGTTTTTTTATTATTACTTTTTAAAAAAATTACAAAGTTAAAACTAATGATAGATGCAAAAGTTTAAATTAGTAACTAAAAAGTGAAAACTAACTATACTTTAAAGAGTGGATGTATGGTGTTGAACCAAAAGAGAGCAAATATATGGCATTCTCGATCTTTAACAAAGAAAATATGACATTCTCGATCTTTAATTATAATTAGTTGAAGCTAAATAGCAAGTGAAATTCAAAGCAATGAAATGAAAATGTAGATTTGACATTTGATTCAATAGGTTTTTTCCGTCCGGTTCAATACGAGTAATTCTTGAAAAATGAAAAACAAACAAAGAGGAAAATTAGTTGGAGAGAAAATATATATATAAAAAAAATATATTAGACCAAAAGTCCGAGCACCATTTTGAAATTGAAATTACACAAATGGTGATTTGGTGTCAAAGCAGGCGGCAAATCTTAAACGCGTTTTTAAAATTTTGACACTAACATTTTAAATCCAAAGGACGAACCTAAGTACCTAACTATTATTATAAGCGTCATATAGTTTTACTTGGTCGTGATTTAAAGTCTCACAAGTCTTCTTTTGTGTTATAAACAAATAATTAACTAAAATAGACAAAGAGTATGAACAGTTTGTAACTGCTCTCTTGACAAAAAAGAAGAAGCAAAACAAGCAATATTCCTCAAAGTTTCATATGTTTATTGACTTCTAAACAAAAACCAAAAGGGACTTTGTCCTTTTTCTATTATAAGACATGGATATGCAGGTAAAAAGCAATCTCAAGGTGAAGAAAACTATGAGAACATTTCAACGTGATCTGCGATTCAGAAGCAATCTTAGTTTTGACTCTTGACAACGTCTCCTTCTAGATCTCATGATCAAGAAACAAAAAGCAAAAAAAGCATCCACGTAATAAGTACTTGAACCGCGTTATGTTTTCTATACAGAACCGTGTCTAGAAAGAAACATAAGGGCATAAAATGAATTTTAAAACTGATCCTTGATATACGAAAAAATATTATAATTATATAAATATTTCAAAATTATACAAATTTAGATGCGAAAAACTAATATATTAACGATTTAAGTTTTAAAATATTGTTTGACAAAATATTTAAATCTCGAAATGTGTTCTTTGTTTTGGATATTAGGGTTTTAAGTATAAAATATCAATGCGTTTTTTTAAAAGGAAAACTGAATTTTGAACCCCATGACTTTCACAATAAAATTGTCATATTTAGTAATTAGAACTACTTGCGTCCTGCGCGGGGTGAAATATCTGTGAAAATCTTGCTTTGATTTGGAAATCCCCTACAGATATACAATTTTATTGCAATTTGATTCGAATATACAATTTATTATGATTAGAGATTTGAAAAGCTTAATTTAATTTGATTTGAATTTAAATATGCAATTTAATATATTAGACATGAACATGAAATTTTAATATGATTTGAATTTGAATATGCAAAATAAATCATAATAAAAACATTTTAATCCATTTTGAATTTGAATATGCAATTCGTCACGTGAATATTCATTAGTACGTGTGCGTTTGATGAGACCATTAGTATCAAACTATATTAGCATCAAACTATATTTTTATCTTAAATAAAAATATAGTTTGATGAGAACATTAGCATCAAATTATATTATCTAGCTTTATATCTCAATAACCATTAGTACGTGTGTGTGAACTATATTATACGTTTTATATCTCAATAATCATAACAATAATACCAATGCTAGATTTTATATTATAATTTGAATTTGAATATGCAAAAATTTGTATGAAATGAAATATAACTAAAGAGATTTTACAAAAAAAAAAATGAAATTGAGCAAGTAAACATGATACTTGTAAGAATAATATTTGGTACAATAAAAAAAATTCAAAAATAAAATTTATAACTCTATGAAACGAAGCAATATAATTCAAAAATAAATAAAAAAACTCAAAAATAAATCTTTTATTTTTAGAAATAAGATAACTTAGAAACTAATATTGATTTAACAATTTATATGATTATTCATAAGTTTAATGTGAATGACATGAATGTAATTATTCTAGTAAGTTAAACATTTTTTGAAAAATATCTTGAAAAATTCTATGGAAATGACACGTCAACATGACACAATTGTAAATCACGTGTAAAATCAAGGTTCTTTTTTAACAATCCTTCTCAATTAATATATAGGGGATAAGATTCAATATGTTAAAAATTATAAGCTTCCAACTCAAAATCAATTGTTAATAAATAGATTGTCTCATATCTCTTATATTTCACTTAGGTCTCTTTCAAACTCTCGATGTGTGATTCTCACACAACCCCTCGGTCCGTCTAGTCATTAATCTTAACAATATTCTAGTATTGGATTAATTTGGGTTGGATCAATCGAACCTCTTTCGATGTGCAAGATTGGTTTCGATTTGGATTAGGTAGCGTGTGTTCGGGTTCTGATACCTTGTGAATCATAGTTTTCTAACTCAAAACCAATTGTCAATGAGTGGATTGACGGACGTGGAATATTCTCACAAATTGATAAATAATTGGGACCTACGGCAAAGTGTTTTACTACCAACAAATCAGATTCAATCGATGATAAGTGAGTTCTCAAGACCAAGTAATTTGGTTGCAATTGAAGTAATCTTATCAACTTCGCTCATTGACTCTTCAAGATGAAAATATTGTTTATGCAATGTATAAGTGATGTCAATCGCGGTCTATAAAGCTCTACTTTGTACTTTGACCAATTTGGAATAATGATCTAGGATATAAATGAATTGATTGTTCTTCTTTGGCTTATTCCACTATGATTGCTAAACATTCTTCCAAATGTTTATTTCCTGCCAAGTGCCAACAATGGAGAAAAAGGTTGAGAAGCTGAAAAAATGAACTTCAGAGATTTAGATAATTAAGCACATTAAAGTTGGAGAAGCATACAAATGGACCGAGTTTATCTTAAGAAATGGGCCAGCAATAACTAAATGGGCCAAACATTTGAAATTGAAAGCAAATTAGGCTTTGAACAATGTACCAATTTCTTTTTTTTTTTTTGTTCAACTAATGTACCAAATTCAATAAAGCAATAATTACGTGGACTTCACTAATAACTGATACACGTACTGGTAGGTTTTCTTCCTTTTTACAAACATTTGAAATTAGAGTTTGCGACTCGCGCAGTCACCAGCTCGAACTCCTACTCTTAGAGTCTGAGTTCATATATAGACTAGATCTACCTAGAGAAGAAGTTGAACGTCTCCGAAACTTTATTAAAAAATATTCATGTGTAGGCTAAGCTATAGTGTAACTATTCGACTATGTTGGGATAGTCTGTTTGCAATATGTAAACACGGTGTTGCTAGGCTCTATGCTAGCTGACATCGGATAAAGATCTTAGTAGAGTGAGTGAGCGCATCAAAGCTCCGTTGGCGGGTTTGTAGTTCCGTTTATTGCTTGTTCTCGAATAAGTTGGATGAGCGACGATTCAATGACGAGAGGACGGTTTATGATCAGGCCCGGCCCATACCATTATTGAGCCTAAAGCAAAAGAAAAATAGTGTAAGCCCAAATACAAGAAGAAGAGTCAAACCATAAACCTTAAAGTCTAAAAATGATGTCCTTACCACTACACAACATCCATATTTTCAAAATTTGATGCCCTTAAAATCTTGTTAATGTTTTGACGCCTAAAGCACCAGCTTCATGGGTTTAGCCCAGGGTCGGGCCTATCTATGATCGCGGGCATTGAAAGCTTCCTAGAATGAGAGCTCTGTTTTCGGGCTGCTATTGAAAAAGTTTTCGATTTGCGGAATTAGCGATTCCCAGACTTTTAAGTTGCCCTTCCAATATTGGCATTATCATCGTTTCATTTTAGCGGTATTTCAAGTTGATATCATTGCATCTTGACGTCTTCAGCTTAATAGTTTAAGATTTTGTAGATACACTGAATTTGGAGTTGTTTTTGTTTCCATGTTTTTTATTCTTTTTTTTTGGTATGAAACCAGTTATATATTTCATTTTAATAATATTTACATTTTTAGCAACAAAAAAAAAATGTAAACGCAAAGTCATATATTTACTAGGATGTCGCTACATATATGTAGACAAACGACAAAATAACTATGTTAGAAAATTGGTGCGTGACGAAATGATTCTATTCTTTATGTGAGATCAGGATAATTTGGTTGATCCTTTCAAAATTGAATGATGGAAGTACACCGCACCATGTATCATATATATTCATGTTTGTGTTGTTACTTTGTTAGCGCAAGTTTCGATTTGCTCCATAGAAGTGGTTTTATTTTCACTGAAACTAGATACTAATATATGTGTCTGTGCAGGATAAGTTTTTGTTTTATAAATTTAATTTTGTGTAACTGATTCTTTTTTTTTAAAAAAGTTGTTTGGAAATAGTTTCCTTATTAAAAAAAAATTGTTTGGAAACATATTCCAAAATTGTTTCTGTTTTAATAGTATATATATATCCGAGTTTGAACAAGGCTTAAAATCCAGACGAATAATAGTGTTTTTATTGATGTGTATTTACAATAAATAGGGCGAAAAATACGATATGCTTATACACATGCACTTACATGTGTACGCATCAATACACATTTATAGATTTTTCACAAAAGAAAATAAAAAACACAATTATAAATTCATACCTAATAATTGTCTCAGCTCATGTACGAAAAATAATGGGCCATCGTTAGTGATGAGATCATTTTTTTCTATTATATTTATTTACACAAATCATAAGAAACATCCAATGATTTTTGAACAAGTGTGTAGGTTCACATATACAAGAAGAATAGGACAGCCAATACAATACTGTGATTATTTTATTTTTGTCATGATGTTTATACGTATTTCGTTTTCATATTTATATTAAGCGGTGCCTGTGAGTCTATGACATAACATAAAGTTTTTTTTCTTTTGTTTTTTTTCGTCTACAGCATAAAGGTATGGTATCATTCAAATCGTAAAGAGACACAAGACCAACTTTTTATATTTATGATAATAGAATTAAAAAGGAAAAAGGTAAAAGATAAAACCTATGCCTTATTCACTCACAACAATACAAGTATACTGGACTAAATATAAGGTTTTTTTAAATAAGATTTATTTATATGTATTTATTTTTGAAGTATTTGTTTTATCTTGTAATTAAACTGAAATTTTGTAAAGAAAATTATTAAATCCATAACTTAATTTTAAAATCGGTAATCAAAATTTCAGCTTATATATGAAAATTATTGGTTAAATAACATAAAACTTAAAATTGGAGTTCAAACTTAACCTAAAAATTAAGGACTACTTGCAAAAATGACCCACAATTGAAAGTCAAAGATGAAAATATTTTTTTTCTTCATCTTCAAAAAATACCACTTTCTCTCCAAAAATGTTGATTTTATCATTCTAAAAATTACCAATCCAAAAGTTGTTTTCCCCTAAACAAAGAGTGTTTTGATATCTTTCTTAAACAAACTTTATACTTTTTTCTGTTTCATGAGTGTTGTTTGTTTAATAAAAATTAAAATTAATTATACAAATATGCTCATATTTAATACAATACTAAATAAATCATAATGAATTAAAAAATATATATAGTTTTGAGTAAAAAAAAATTAGGAACTTAGTTTGAAAATGTAAACGATTTTTTTTTTTTTATAAAAAAAATTGACTTCAAAACGTCACTTGGGAAACCGATGAAGTATATAATAAAGTATTGAAATACTATGGAGAAGACAAATGATGATAATATAATGGGTGAATTTAATGAATAGCCTTGGTTGAATTTCATATAAATTATAGAATTTAAAATTTTTATATTAATTAACAAAAAAGCACACACCAATACATGACAAAGGACAGCCTATATATATATGCCCCAATATATATATATAAGCTTATTTATCCTTCCAACCAATCAAAATGCATGTACTATAAATTACATGTCCACACCAACCCAAAAACACAAAAAGCTAAACTTAAAAAATAAAAATAAAAAAGGGGGCAATGATACTACTAGTTTTTTATGATTAATTCTTAACTTAATACATATTGATATCATTAGCCATGATGGGTTGGTTAGTGTAAACCGAACCACCCCAAGGATTAACGCCACTCATCATATCATCGTAATATCCGTCGCTATTAATCCCAACCGTACGATCGTCGAATCCACAGCCGTCGATCTGATCGACACAACCGTTCGTCGTCGTCGTCACGAGATCGACGATCTCGTTCAACGACTCGAGTCTGGTGCTTAGCTCTGACATCTGAGCGGTCAAAACGGAGTTCTCGGCTTGGATCTTCATGTAAAGCTGAGACGTGACGGTGAGGCTCGTCAAGATCTGACGGTTGTCGCTTGAAATCTGATTGATCTGAGCCGTTAGATCGTCGACGTGTTTCTGTTTACGCATCCTAGATCTACGAGCAGATTCACGATTTGATAGCATTCTCTTACGCTTTCGCTCGTCGACGGCGACGACAGAATCCGATGGATTACAACCATCGGAAGAGCTCGAGCTCCGGTATGTGCTGCTAGACGACGCCATTGATTCGGTTTTAACAAAGAAAATTACAAGAACGAAAAAAAGGACAGATTTTTGTATTTTTTTTTTTGGGTTTGTCTGAAAAATAATGAATATATGATGTGATTAATTAGATTTTAGTTTCGTAAAAGGGGAGGCAATTCATGAAACGTTGTAAAACCAGTAGAGGAAGACGACGGAGAAAGATTGAACGAGATGGGTTCTACGGCGGAGAGCAGATTTAACCGTGAGCCCAGAGAGCAGGATTTCGCAGAGAACCGGAGTCATCAGTTTCCAATCATCAAATTCTCAAATTTAATGTTTTTTTTCTCGGTCTGAGATTTTTGATGTAAGAACAGAGAACAGAGAACAGAGAACAGAGAAACAGAGGAGGGTGTTTTTTTTATGGAATATGTTGAGGACAAGAAACAGAGGAGATAAATATAAGAACAAGAGAAGATTTTGGAGATAAGGAAGAGAAGTTGTGTGAAGGGGAAAGAGGTTTTTGATGAAGGGTTTGTTGTGGATTATATAGAAACCAAATCTCTCTCAAGCATCCACTTGATTTTTCTTTTACAAAATTATTTTATGTAATATTTTAAGGAAATAATGGATGGTGGTAGAAGCGTTACTACGCCCATTGTTTTATCATTTTTAAAAAATTAAAATGATACTGTATTAAACAAAAAATATCTGTAGGTGGGTGTAATTTGCATTTTTATTTATTTATTTATTTAAATATTATATTCGGAAAATAAATAAATATTAATGGTAAGTGTGGATTTTTGTGTGGTGTAATGGTGTGATTAATGCTATATAGTAAAATGGACACATAGGGGAGTAAAAGTTGACCGGAAATCAAGATAAAAAGGAAAAAAAAAAGGTCAATATCCTGAAAATTGCATCTTTATTAGTAGAAAATTAAATTAAAATTGTATATACACGATTTTAGAATTTACTAATATTTATAATCTGTAAAAAACAAAAAGACAAATAATAAAACCAGATCAGTAATAAAATAAAATTGAAAACATTGACCCAAAACTACAGATAAAGAAGTCTGATAATTATTTATTTATTTTGATTCTTCTTTTTTATTATATGGTTTCTAATTATTTTTTTCATATGTGTTCAAATATTTAGTTTTTTTTATTTGAATTATGTTTAGATTTTGTTTTTAATTATTTAACTACTTATATCTATTTTTATTTTTATTATTTTATCTTCTTTAACATCTATATTATTAGCAAAAATAATAATTTAATTCCTTTAGTAATATGATTCAAAAATATAATAGTATTAATTTTTTAAAAATAGATAAGACTCTTTTGTCACATGTCAAAATCTAATTGGAACAAATTTTTACATGTGTCAAAATATGATTAACTGACTAAACACGTGTCACGATCATTTTAATTACAAATTAAATGTATCACATATCAAACATTATATAATAAGATTACATAAAATCTTTAATATATTTGTAAAGAGAAAACTTATGTGAAAGAGTTTGAAGCTTTAGAGAAGATAACTCAAAAATAGCATTCTCATTACTTGATTTGGTCTTTTAGTTAATCTCAAATCGTTAATCCATAAATGATTTTGAAATGACAAATGTTTGTATTAGTGTAATAAAAGAAATTCAAATCCACTAAAATGCTTGTATAGTTGAAATGAAATTAAAAAAAATTACAAAATAAATTAATGTTGGTCTTGTTCAGTCAATGCTTTGAAAATAAAACGAGAAAAAAAGAAACAAAAGTTTTACAATTTTTCTAACAAAAGTAGAAGAAGATAAATCTCAGGTGTAGTCCCAATTATTCATAAAATATTACTAATTACTATATTGAGGTTAATTTGCAGTTACCATGAATAAGCTAATCACATGACGACATGTGGATGATGAATTCGTAAAACGGATGGTTTATAACCTCGTGTTTACCAAATTTTTATCGGTCGTGCAAGTTAAAAAATCAAGTCGTCTCACTTGACCACCATCATCACCTTTTAATAATTTCGCTTCACATCGTACAAATTTTAGTTACCGTTGGTAGTTAATTGTTAATCATTTCACCGACTAGGCAGCTACTAAAACAGTGCACGACGCCGTTTTTGACGGAATCTCTTTTATAGATCTGCACCGTACGAAACCACGTGCATTGCGCAATCCATGTTCTCAATGAGCGGCTCTTAATATACTTCAAAGTTCAAATTTTTTTTTTAAAACAAATGAAATTAATTACCTGGCCAAAGAAAAAAAAAAGAATACTTAAAAAAACAATATACAGGTGATTAACACTTAACCTCTAAGCAGAGGCAGGGGACAATAATCACATGGGTCCATAGCTCATCTCTTCTGGAACTTCATAACATTTTTAATTGTATATAAAATTTTAATAATCTTTAAAACAAAACAAAAACCAGTCCCTAATCAGAGATCAAATGACGACTAATTGGCGCATTTGTGTTAGGTGAAATCCATATTAATAGTATTTCTCTAATAATTAAGTTTATGTAGTGTAACTTATTAAATTAATGATATTAAGAGGAATATTCCAAAATACCACAATAAACTTCATTTTCTGAAAATATCACACTTCTTTTAGAAAGTCTTCCTAAATATTAAGGAAAACTTTCTAAAAATTTTAGAAATGTTTAGAATTTTTTTTTTTTATTTTTTTAAAAAAATTGAAATTTATTAAGAAACCCCAAAGGGTATCGATTTTTTTTTTTGTATATCTTTAGAAAAAAAAACACAAAATGTATGTTGTAGAATGTCTTTTGATTTATTTCTCCACCGTGTATTGAGGATATTTTATTTGCCAAGAATTGTATATAGTGTTATTATTTTCTATTAATTTCAAATTTAAGTGTGTTGCTTTTACGAATGACGCTCCGGTTTATGTATCAAGTATTAACTATGAAAATAATATAATGTATTTTTAAAGATAATGAGAAAAGAAAATGCAAAGTTAGGTTGGAAGGGGCCATCAAAATATGGCATACTCTTATTTAGCTTTTTTTTTTTTTTCCTTCGAATGTTTTTTTATTATTACTTGTAAAGGTACAACCAGAGCATATCCACTTTCTAAATTCGCTGTAATTGAAAATTTTACCCTTATTTTTTTTGTCTTAGAATGTGAGATTTTAACCTTTAAGCAACCCTAAACCGTTTATAGCAGAATACATACCAAATCACCTGGAGACACAGGAGATTTATTAATACAAAAAAACTGGTCCAGTATGTAAATCTGATATTAAAAACAATGTACAAAAATGGGCTGCTAAATGAGTCACAAAGGGGTTTGTTTTGGCTCCAACTTTGAGAAAGAAAATAGAATAGTGGAAAAAGAAATAGAATAGTGGAAAGATGAGGAGAAAAGTAACAGTTACTAAATTAGAAAACAAAGTCACTACTTGCAACCACAGCCCATAGGTCAGAGTCAGACCTTAAATTGGACCATTCCTTTATATTTTTTATTTGTTTTTCTCAGTTAGCTTAAAATGGGTAAGAAAGAGATGTCAAATACTCGTTCTATTTCACTGAGAGCGTTTTTTTAAAGTTTTATTTTTGTTTTACAAAATAGTGTCATTTTATATTTTTAATGCATAATTTAGATTAAAAATCCAGTTTTAATCTTATTGTTTTAGTGTATTAATTAGAGTAAGAAAATTTATTTAGTGTATTAATAAGATGTAATATGAAACTTTTAATAATTTTCTTAATACGTGTGAAATATGTCAGAATGACACTTTTTGCGAAACAAAGTGAGTAGAAGTTAATGGCACTTTAATTTGAGGTAATAATATATAAATATCTCAATGATGTAATTGATGATGAATATTCCCAAACAACGATTGTTTTATATTCATTAGAACCTCTTTATAAAAGTCTAAACATATAATGGACATATCAATGAGGTCACTTATCTCATGATTATTGAATTTGATTATATTATAAATGACTTATAAGTCAGCATTTTCGGGAAATTAATAATTCCTTTCGAAAGCTGTTTCTAATTTTTTTTCTGTCTCAAACCAAAATGAAAATTTATATTATGTAAACATAGAGCAATCTAAATACAGTAAAACCTCTATAAAATATAATAATTATTTTTGTTGGTTCTAGATCATAATAAAAATTAACAAAATTCTATAAGATAATATAATAACAGTTTTTTAGAAATCTCTATATAAATGTATATTTCCAAAACTATAAATTAATAATCATATAAAATTATGCATATTTAAATATTATAATATATAAAAATATGATTTCAATTTTTTGTTTTTATTTGAAATTGAAATTTCATTAGAGCTTATTTCTAATTTTACATATTATATTAAAAACTGTTAGTGTTGTTTGTCTTTTTTATTTGTGCCTAAAACAGTGATTTTCAACTTCATCATCAACATTAAGCCATAATTTTATATAAATTTTGAATTTATGAAAGTATTCTATTTTTACTTGTATAGTTAAATATGCTATTACCATTCATTATATTGCGATAACCGACATTATTAATCATAACTTCAAATTTATGAATATCATTTACATCAATAGATTCGATTAAATTTCTTAATATAATATAATTTAGAAAGACAGTTTAGAAGATTATGGACTATTTTCTATACATTAATAAATTTTTAAAGTTTCAACTTTATTAATTTATAACTGTATATGTTTTTAACCAAATATTAATTATATGAAAATATTTTTTTTTGTTAAAGGAATTATCTGAAAATATTCTTAATCTTAATCATAAAAATCGATATATCTAATCAAAAATATAGAAATAAATTCGAGTTATTCATTTTATGAGACGCTTTTATCAGTTGAATACTTAAGAATATAACTTTTATTAAAAAGACAAACTAAGTAATATATAATTGTATAGTTTGAAACAACATTAGTGATTTAGTAGTTTAATAGAGACGTCCGTTTTTCCTCTTACTACAATTTGCGAATAATATAAACACCACAAAAACAGATAAAGAGAATCATTAGGCTTTTATAAAAATAAAAATAAACAAAGAAAGAGCTACTATATTTGACTACTACTTCACCACTAAGCAAAGTCTCCTTCAAAGAGGCAAAAATAGCTTTTTTTTTACTTCTGTTCAAGAAGATCTTGTAAAAGATTACAGCTCATGTGCTTCTGTTAAAAGTGATTTGATTCTCTGCATCTTTAAAAAGTAAAAAAAAATAAAAAAATCACACGGTTGTCGTCAAATGAATTATTGGGTTCACCTTATTCATCCCCTCTTCTTTTAGCCCATGAAATGTGACATGTTATATTTAAAGAGAATTAAAAAAATTAAAAAATAAAATTCAACAAATTAAACAAATTAAAATAAAATATTATACTTAAATTTATTTTTTAACCCTTAAACCCTAAAAACCTTAAACCCTAAACCCTAAACCTTAATAAATTCTAAACGCTAAACCTTAAACCCTAAACTCTAAACTCTAAACCATAAATTCTAAACTCTAAAACTTAAATCATAAACCCTAAATTTAAACTCTAAACTCTAAACTCTAAACTCTAAACCTTAAACTCATATATAAATAGTATACATAATTACAACTATCACTTTTATTAAGATAATATTAATTTTTATTTTGTTTAAAAAAATTAAATGACATATTTTGATTGGTTAAAAGAAGAGGGAATGAATAAAGAGGTTCACCACCGGGGTGAACCCATAAATTTTTCTTTTAGAACCTGTTGGCAGAAGAAGTGGTTTTGTTATGTTACCTGAAATCTGAGATCGAATTTTAACAAATGCGTTTGACTATCTCAAATTTCATTTGAAAACTAAATTTCAAACTCAGAGAGGTTATTAGATTTGATATTTTAATTCATTTGAAAGTCTAAATGAAATCTTATTTTATTCTATCTCTGATTCCAAAAATTTAATTAAAATCTTATGTCAATTACTCATTGATTCTGAAATTTAAGTTGAGATCATGTGTTGTTCAATAAATAGTTCTGAAGCTTAAGATAAGTATTTTACCAAATTAGAAAAACAAATCTTATTAAATTTAGTTGTTGACAAAAAATAATTTCATTTTAGGGGCAATTATTCCAATATTCATATATGGACCAAAAATAAACTTATAGCACACTAATTTTTAAATAAAGAAACTAACCATTTCAGCTATAAACGGACGAAATTAACCTCATAACGTGCGTGGCTGCGGAAACGAGGAGCTAATGGGTTGTTTACAAACGTCAAACATAGTATTTCTATTTTTTTTGTTATAGATAGAACAGTTAAAATAGAGTGCAAAAATATAGAAATATCATGCATAAATAAACAACATGAAATAGAACGAAACAAAATATATAGTGTAGATATGTGCATTTTCATTTTATACAGCAGAATATGAAGAAAGTCGGTTATTTGCCTATCCAAAAATGGAAAACGTTAGTCAATGGAAATGAAATGAAATATGTGTTATGATGGTGTTCTATGTAAAAGTTCTATACAACATAACATGAAGAAAGTCATTTATTTGTTTAAAGTAGTATTACTATTCTATATGCGTCTATGTAGAACGCAGTAAATAGTATTTACTACTCTAAATGCGTCATCACAATTACTCACAGAAAACTGTACTTCGTGGTACGGAGCTCACACAAATGACAACACAACAAGACAACTTCGATGACGGAGACATCGGAGATGATTTGGGGTACGAGACGGAGGATGATTGGCACACGTTTGGATTAGACGAAACCACAATCTCAACTGTTGGAGAAGAGCATGAGTCCATTCGCATCACGTCTATTCCATCCGTGGGAAGTGGAATTACTATACGCAATATGACGGTGTTCTATATGATGTTGTTCTATATAAAACGGTATTTTCTTATTTTCACATTGTATATTCATTTTCTTAGAAATATATGTTCGTTTTCAAAAATTCAAAACATGTTTAACTCTGAAAAAATCTATGTTTTTTTTAGACTAAACTTATGAAGTTGAATAATTGTTTTTCCAAAAGATTGAATCAAATTAAGATGAAGGTGGGAAAAATATTTTAAACAATTAAGAAAAATAAAAAAATAAAAATAAAAAAGAGAGAAGAAAAAAAATTTAGCATCCAGATAAGAACATAGTGTTTTAATAGCATACTCCTTCACATGATTTTTTGC
The DNA here is from genome assembly GCA_002933915.1 of Eutrema heterophyllum. NCBI lineage: Eukaryota > Viridiplantae > Streptophyta > Magnoliopsida > Brassicales > Brassicaceae > Eutrema > Eutrema heterophyllum. Next base: position 223,987 of record PKMM01019964.1, read on the forward strand.
CGACTATTCGTTTATCAATGATTTTAGACTTTCTTTTTACACACTAATTTCTGAAAGATGCATGCATTAATGCAGCACGATATAGCTAACATCCAGAAGAAGAAAGATGAGGAAAAGGGGTGTGTTCCAACTTCGATGCTCTTGCTTGTTTCCTCTCTTGTTCATATAAAGTTTTGTGTTTCGCCAATTGCATATAGTCTATGGTTTTGCTCCTCTTTTCAAGCAAAGATAGAGAGCTACTACTTTGGAGAGATGGATTTTCTAAAAATGAAGCTGTGCCACTTTGTCAGTTTGGTCACGTTGTCAATCTTAACACTAATGACAATTATACCTGGTGACTACAACAAGATGGGACATTTTATTAACTGTTTGTTAGTTTAGATATCTAGTACAGATCTTTTTAATAAAAACAATGGATTTTGGAAATGATATGGATTAGGACGCTTACTTTTACGGATACTTGGATGAAAAAGTGAACATTTGCCTGTGGTTAGGATGCTTACCGTACTTTGTTTCCATCCAATGATGTCAAAATACTCTTTAGCGTCTCTTTTGCATGAGAGATCGTTTGTTATTAAAAGCCTGACCCATTTTGTTTTTTTTTAATGGAAATGGTAAAACATGCACTTATAGAACTAAGAGCCAAGGCATCGCAGAAGGGATCCTTTGGAGGCTCTGGACTTAAGAAGAGCGGCAAGAAATGATCCGTTTTATCTATGAAGCCTGGTGCAATTTTTTTTTTTTAATCGAATGCAAAATTAATTCAATCAAAAAAACGTTTTTTACAACAAGTGCAGACAATAGCTAGATGTTTTTTTTTGTAGATAAACTACGACAATTACCCAAAGATCAGAAATTCAAAAACAATGTCCTCCCTTTGACAAATTTATCAAGTTAAAACAGATAAATCTTGTGTTGATGTAACTTTTATCAAATTTCGAGGAGAATAACTTTGCGTCTCCATACATATGTTTGCTTTCGCCACTTTTTCATGAAAAAATGATAAATGGTTTCTATCCTAAATCAAATACTGGCATATTTATCCATCTCCGGATTCAGGATTAAGTAGTGGACTGTCGTATTTCTCTACCTCAGCATCCAGTTTTAGAAACTGTTATTTGTCATCATAGCTTGAAGAGTAAACATATGTTGCATTGATAACATACATATACTAAGATGAAGTAGTAACTGAGGGTGATAGATAAAAGGAGAAAAAAAAGAAACAGAGAAGAGAGAAAACAAACGAAGAAGAGAGCGTAGAAGATAGAAAAACCCTAGTTTCTTCTAATTTCGTTTTCCTGTTTTCGCTTTTGTGTTTCTGTCTCAAGTCTCCTTACTGATTTTTCACTTTTTAATTGATTTCTTTCTAACCATTGATGGTTTTGATTGCAGGTGATTTTACCTGATTTGATTGCAGGATCAGATGAGAAATAAAAAGCGTGGAAAGAAAAAAGAAAACAATTCGAATTGTTCGTTAGATTAAAGAGAAAGGGAATTGTAATCAAAACCTTCTTCTAACACCCTAGTTTCTTCCAATTTGCGTTTTCCTGTTTTCGCTTTTGTGTTTCATGCTCGGCAGCTTCAGCTTTCTTAGAATCCCATGCACTCTTCTTCTAATTTGCGTTTCCTAGAATCAAGACGATAGGAAGCGAAGAGTACCTCAGAACATTCGTGAAACAGAGGACCCAATAGATCCAAATGCAGGTTTTGAGTGCGGTGGTCAAAAAAAGGAGAAGAGTGCATGGGATTCTAAGAAAGCTGAAGCTACCGAGCATGAACAACAACAGAAGAAACCTGCAGAAACAATGAGTCAACAGAATCAAGATGATAGGAAGCAAAGAGTACCTCAGTACCTTCGTGAAACGAGGATCCAAAGGCAGGTTTTGTGTGCGGTTTTCAAAAAAAAAAAAAAAGCTGCCGAGCATGAACAACAACATGAACAACAATAGAAGAAGCATGCAGTGAGTCATTTGTAACATGTTTGATTTGTAATTGTGTAATTATATGGTGTAACTAAACAGTTTTTAACTCACAGTTCCCTGGGACCAACACAACAACAAAGTCGCTTCAAGGCTTATGGAGAACATGGTGCACAAGGCCAAGAAATATTGTATCCAATAGTTCCACAACAAAGGACTTGGCGCCCAACGTTTTCCAAGGTACATTTTTTGCTAATGTACCAAAAATTCATTGATAGATAAGGTTTATACTTGTATTTGATAATGATGATGATATAAGTCATTTTGGTTTGTAGTTTCATTCCATTCAAGTCGCACAACAGCCTCAACAGTCTCAGTCAAACGTTGGATTACAAGAGTGATACGATCCTAAGTTGAGAGAATAGACCTCTTTTGGGCTTCTTTATAAGGGTATTGTTTAAGTCCATTTAGTTTCATTTTATGGTATTTAGGTTATCTTTTTCTCTGTAATCAAATCATTGAATACAATCATTATGAAAAAGGATTAATTTCCATAACTTTCTTCCTCTCTATCTTCTCTTATACCTTTGCTCTTCGTCTATCTCTCCCTCCTTTCTGTTCTCCGATAAACCCTTAATCGGTTCGTATCACTGGTATCAAATTGCCTTTCACCGATGAGCAATATCAAATTCTACAACAACTCTTCGATCGACTGGTGATGTTTGATTTGGACTGGGAACACCGTAGAAAGACTCGAGAGCTCCTAAAAAACTAGGAGACGAGCCTTGCGGAGCCACAACAAACAAGGAACCCAGAAATTCCTCTGGGGAATTTCGTCGAGCAAGCGGTGGGCCAGAAACAACATGACGTTTTGACCGTGGAATCTTCGGAGGAAAATCCAAAAACGGATTTCATGGGAGCGATGAGCCAAAACAACAAAGACCGTCTCACATCTAGAGAAATAATGAAGATCTTAGTTAGTCGAAGGTACCATAAGGTTAGGAAAAGAAGGTTTAATCTCAAGATTTCTTCGAGTTCTGTGAAGACTGTTTTGGCCGTGGACCGTATTGAAATGAAGAGATGTTACAGACGTGAGAAGAAATCAACCAAGTACACACCACGACCTGATTTGGTGCAAACTTTTAAGAGCTATGGTATGTCCTTCGTTTTCCCAGGTTTTAGAGAACATATAAAGGATGGGCGGATTCGATCGGGATGTAGATCGATTGTTGATACAAGCATGAAGCGTGGGTCTCGTCTTTTTTTTTTGTTACGGGATTCAATCACATAAGCCTACTAACCCTCTTGGTTGTGATGACCCGATGACGAGAAAGGTGGAAATAAAACCGTTGGATGAGAACACCTATACCAGTGCTGCAAAGACGTGGGAACAAGTGAGCTTACCTTCTACGTCTAATGGAAAATTTGGTTCTGAATTCCGACCACATGATCCATTCAAGCCATCTAGTCATTTTAATCCGATGATGATGGAAGTTGAGAGACATTCAATGGGTTCAAACAGATCCGCTAAGGCTGCTATAGTTTCAGAACACAAATATTTATATTTTACATCTGGTGGAGAGAAACATGGGAAAGCTAGTCACGGTGGAGATAACATAGAAAAGGCTTGGCGTATCTCACTTGATAGGGTATTCATGATGAGAAAAGTCTCTGATTTCTACCAAGTTTGGGAGCCTGGTGGGATTTCAGTTAGTGGTAGAGCTAGTAAACTCATACAAAGGATTCACAGAAGCAGTTTTCAAGGAGCTGCACATGTGTTTTCTCATGTTATGGAGAGAGCAACTCAAATAGAAGGGTTGAATGTTGTTCCTGAGAACCATAAGGGGATGATCGTCTCTGAGGGTCTAGAAAGGCAACACATTTCAAGTGTAAGAGAGTTGTTGGTTGGATCAGAAAACGAAATAGGCGTAGAAGCTTATTTGTTGGAGTTCAACAAAATCTTATGGCGTGGAGTTAAAAACGGTGAAGAAACAGCTATGAATATATTTTTGGAACCATATGTAGAGGGTTTGGATGCAGAGCTTGTTAAGAGAGGTGAAGCTCCAACGAAAAAAATCTCGGGTAAACGACCTCGTGATCCAGGCCGGTTCAGAAAGCATAATTGGAGTGGAGTACAGCCTTACCAAGTTTGGTGGAGATCACTACCGATGTTAACCCAAGTGAGCTATATTAAAGGAGATGATGTTAGAAACTGCGAACAAGAAGATGGAGCTGATGGTAACGAGGTAAAGAAACTCGAACAGATGGTTTCATACTGTATGATACAACATATGGATGAGTGTGCTAGGAAAAGTGCTAGTATAACTGATGGAATATATGGAAGCAAGTGGGGCAAAGACACAAGGATTAGAGGTGATGATTCTATGACAACAGAGAAGTGGAAGAAGAAGGGAATGAGCGAGTGCACAACCTCAGCTTGGAGCTGTTTGTTTTGACAAATACCTTCATCCACCTTGAGGACAAAGTGAGTCTTCCAGGGGCAAGTAATAGCGTGTGGAGAGTGATGTTTAGTGATATAAGAAAGACAAAAAATATGGATGATAAGTATGAGCTTTCTCTGACCAATCAAGTGTGGGAGCCGGGTGGAGTATCTTTTATACATGTTCAATGGGACTTGCTAGAGAATTTTTACAAACATGATAAAGTGTGGATGTTTGCTAGAGAAGATTCTCATCAGATGACTCTCCACTTGGTCATAAGAGTGAAATTGAAAGAGTGGTGTCACGGTTTTGGAATAGGTGGGACAAGGGTTGTGAAAGTTCAGGGGTTAACTTCTGAGTGTCACAAAAAGTCTGCTTCTGGATTTCGATTACAACATCGGCTCTATCCATGTAGTTATGATGACCAGTTGATGGTGGAAGTATGACAGAATCTGAAGCTTTCACTACTTATTGAGGCTAGCCGGTTATGTCCCAAAGGCATTATACATTGGACTGATGTCGCACCGTATTTAGCATCGTATTTAGAAGAAAGTGAAGAGATCTTGTTTGAGGGAAAGAGTACTATCCACCTACAAGGTAATGATCTTGACATCATGTTACCTGCATTAGTGAAAGAGGTAATTGGTAATGAGTCTGAGATTCTTGAGCTATTCATTATAGGAGTCATTTGTAATGGAATTAGCGCATATGGGTTTGAAAGAGGGGGAATGGCTTTAAAACGGAGAGTTGAAGAGCTGAATAATTATGAGGAAGACCACAAGCTTTTGTTTTCCGTGTACCTTGATACGAAGCTACTCTCTTTCTACATGGACCTTTCAGGAGAAAAGAATGATAAAGACCAAAGATTTCAATCCAAAACGAGCCAAGATATTCAACACAAAGCACTGGAAAAAGCTTCAATAATTTTCAACTGTGGAGTAGTTGGTTCTCTTAATTATCAGAAAGTATGTGTTGCTTTATTGATGCAGATGGGTTCAACCGGAGAGGAGTGGGATATGGCTACTCTTGGTGGTTTCAATTCAGATTTCAAATCAGTTGTGAACCCCTTTTGGTTAGAGTACTACCTTTTCACCAAAACCCATGAACCTGACACACAGTCAACTGTTTTGAGAAGGTTTGAGAGCACTGAGTGGAGAAAGTTTGACGTGATTCTTATGGAATGTGAAGTGATCGTAAGTAGTAAGCTGAAAAAATACAGATGTTAAGTTGATACATGCAGATGTTGGATCAAATGGAATTATTACTATCCTACCGGAGTTTCATTTTCTTCCACCTTGAAGACAAGGTGGATCTCAACGGGACGGTATTGTTTCTTTATAAGTTGAGAGAATATATCTCTTTTGGGCTTCTTTATAAGGGTATTGTTTAAGCCTATTTAGTTTCATTTTATGGTATTTAGGTTGTTTTCTTCTCTGTAATTAAATCATCGAATACGATCATTATGAAAAGGATTAATTTCCAGAACTTTCTTCCTCTCTATCTTCTTTTCTACCTTTGCTCTTCGTCTATTTCTCCCTCCTTTCTGTTCTCCGATAAACCCTTAATCGGGTCTTATCAAAGAGCCACCAAAGCAACAACCTCCGCCTTCTTTGCCCCATCAATAGTCTGAACATTGAAACTGCTTAACATTCAACTTCAGTTTTGTCACTGCATAGAACTGGATATTCACACAAGTATAGGGGGAAAGTGATCAATTTACATACAAACGCAGTTTACACGTTCATATTTTCTAATTTTTCAAAAATTTATTGATTTATATGGTTTAGCAAAGTGTGACGAATGATCAAAAAATATTATGTTCAAAATTAGTGCACAACCAAAAATATTTCTTGCTTCTAGCCTTATAAATCTTAGGATCGGCTTTGATGGTGGTTGAGTATTCAAATGATCCTATCCTGATACAAAATCAAGCCTCGGAATTACTACGGGTTACTACACAAAATTAAGGCTTGAGCTCCAAAATATTTACCTTTGACTCAGTCAATCAACTCCCATGAACTGTTTCAAAGTGTAGCATGATTTTCTAATATCGATTAACTTATGTGCTTCCGATCCCGGCCGATAAACAACAAGGGTGTTGAAACCGCGACGTTTGAGATAATTCACGATGTCTGAGTAGCCTTGATCTCCATAGATCATTACAAGAGTAGTTGAGTTGCCTTTGTTATTCTCCCTCTAGTTTTGGATTAAGTAACCGCAAAGTCGGATTTGATTGAGTGAAAGGTATTTAATATTTTGGAATCCTGCCTTAATTTTGTGTAGAATTGGCCTTATTACGTTAATATTGCTCTAATTTTTTAATTAAAATAAGCCTTAATCTTTTGTTGCAATGTCGGTTTATCCCAATGTTTTGACATGATCTATTTTGGATTAAGTATTATTACCTACTTTGGGATCGGAGATTGAAACCAAGAATATACAGAGAAATCAACATGAAAAACATACGCATGAAATATATAGGCGTGCTTTTTTAGTAACATGCAAAACAATATCAATTTATGCTAATTTTTACTCTGTACAGAAAACTGGTTAAACTGTAGAAACAATGCAATTACACACTTTCCACGCTATTAGTGGATATAAGATAATTTAACATTAGATTAAGTTCCGCGTGATACGGATGAAATAAAAAATATTTTAATTATAAAATTGATAACCCATATAATTATGATCCATATAATTTGATTTTAAAGTAAAAATTTAATTTATGGATTTAACAAGCATGTTCATTTTAACCCTTCATTAGTTTTTGCTCATATATAGACACATGGTATAGATATCAAGAGCTTTGATCTGTACACTTTTACATCACAACTAGTTTAGCCTTTTCATCATTTTGTTTAATTTTTGTTCAAATAAACATGCACAAGGAGGTTGTGTATAGTTTCTGGTATTAAGTGTTCTCGACTTTTGGTTTTCTTGAAGAAGTATTCATAATAAATCCATTTGTAGTAAACAAATGTATGACTAAATATTTGACAGCGATTTTAAAAGAGAAAAAGACATACTTAGAGAGATCAACTGATCAGGGAGAAGCCCTGTTCAATTAAAGCAGTGGCAAGAATCTAATTTGCAGCTTTAGAGGGATGAACAATGTTGATCTTGGAGATCACACAAGGGGTAAAATAATAAACTCAATGGATCGAATCTCGTTTTATTAGATCAAACTTGGCAAAATACAAAACGGATTAAGTCGAGAGACTTTAATCGGTAAAAGAGAACTATAAGTGTAAAAGCTATGAAGTTGGAGTTCTTAGTCTCTTAGGTCTCGTGAATGAGTTATGAGATGAATATTATGAATGATGAGCTCTCCTATTTATAAGGATCTAAGCTAACTAAAAACATGATGATTTCCTTTTCCTAGTTCCATCAGGAAAAAGATAACTTCATTTTCTTAGTTCCATTGGGAAAAGGAAGATTAAATCTCTCCGAGATCGGGAAATATTTCGCAAATCTCGGAGGTCGGCGACGTTGGTGATGAGCTTGGGCCTTGATGGGCTTGAGAAGTCGGTAGTTGGGCTGATCTTAATTCAAACCGGGTTAAACCGGGGAGTGCTAAACTCACCACCAACAATAAGTCCCCCCCTAGTTCGGCGAAGGAGTTCTTTGAGTTCGGCGAAGTTCATGGAGAATTCTTTAGCTCGGTTGGAATTGAGATCGGCATCTTGTCTTGATGTCTTGAAGACCTTGTCTTCGGCGGAGTTCAACAACTTCTGCGAGTTTATTAGCTCGGTTTAATCCTTTTGCGAACTGTGAAGGCTCGGCTTATTGTACTTCGCCGAGTTCTATCGTAGTGCAAACTGAAGAGTTCGGCTAATATTTCTTAGTCGATTTCGACTGTAGTGCGAACTGAAAAGTTTGGCTTAGGAATTTTTTGGAAGCGAGATTGTTTATTAATCCTCGTAAGGTCATAAAATGATACGATCCTCTCAAGTCCTCTACGTACCAAATTGGTGTCGTACATAATACGGTCTTAGCCGGGGTACGTTAGGTAAAATCGGTTTTCGATCAATTTGAGATCGGCGATCGCTGAGGATCGGCTTACAGATGTGCAATTGTTGAGAAATCGGCTTTTAAAATTTGCGATTGTTGGGAAATCGGTTTATAAAATTTGCGATTGTTGAGAAATCGGCTTAATTTGCGTGAATGTGTCTATCAGCTTTACCCCGAGAGCTTAGCATGAAACTACGATGGTGTGCTCATCTCAAGATACTTCGGGTCCCCATGCGAGGTCGGTTCGGCTTATTTAGCTCGGATGATCTGAGGACGAATTTCAGTGCGGGTCCTATTCCCGGCTTATGCGAGACGGATCTTGGCTTTTTAACGTTTGCATCCCTGAGGAGTGCTATCAATTGCCTGGCCATGACGTCGATGTGTAAAACGGCGATGGTTTTAAGTGCGAATTAAGGAGTTCGGCTTAATAAGATACGAACTGTTTTGAGTTCGGCGAACTGTGATAGCTCGGATTTTGCTTTACTTAGTCATTTCAGACTGTCATGCGAACTGCGATAGTTCAGCTTTTATTACTTAGTCGTTTTAGACTTTTATGCAAACTGAAGAGTTCGGCGAACTGTGATAGTTCGGCTTTTATTACTTAGTCGTTTCAGACTGTTATGCGAACTGAAGAGTTCGGTGAACTGCGATAGTTCGGCTTTTATTACTTAGTCGTTTCAGATTGTTATGCGAACTTAAGAGTTCGGCTTATAGGAGTTAAGAAATTTTTTTTTTTTTAGAATCATAGCTAGACCCGAGGTGGGTTGCCTACGTACCCCCGAAAGGGATCAAACCATTCGTAGTTCATATTGATGATGAAAATGAGCTCGGTTAGCGTGACAGAGTAGCTCGGTGAGCATTTTTTTTGTTTTTTGATCGGATGGCGAACTAGGAATAGTGCTTGAAGGCATATTGTTCATCTTTGGCAGCCTCTTCCTCCTCCTCCTCTAGGATATACGTATGTGACTTGTGCATGGCATCTTCTAGGGTCTGAGGTCGATTACGATGGATTTCTTTGTGAAAAGCTGATTGATACCATGTGGCTTTGTAGAGGGCCTCGATCGCGGCATCATCATCGATGGTACAATGGGTTACCACCAACTTGAATCGGTCCATAAAGTCTTTCAAAAGTTTGGTCTGTCCGTGTTCGAGGGCCCAGAGTTTGGCGTTCTTTGTCTTTTTCTTGATGAACATCGTGAATCATTTAAGAAATTTGGTCGTGAGTTTGGTGTAATTGTCGATAGAGTTTGCTTCAAGTTATAAGAGCCAATCAAGCGCGGTTCCGCCGAGGTTCTCCACGAAGAGTTGGCACTTTGTAGCATCTTTTTCCTCCTTAGATTGGAATTGGGAGCGGTTCATCATAATTCCGAACGAGGTCATGAAGTGGCAAGGGTCGGAGTTGCCTTCATATGGTGTGATCTTGATCTTTTCTAGACGCTAGACTGGTGTGTTGAGGACCCGTGGTGTGAACAGAGTTTTATGAGTCTCTTGAAATACGCGGTCGATCTCGGGTGCCGAGCTAGTGGCCTGATGGAATTTGGAGTTCATATCTCGAAGTTGGGCTTTGAATCTTTCGATCTCTTTACTCAGAGACGTCTGATCGGTGAGGTGTGTCTCGCGATAGCCGATGGATCCTAAGGTCGTAGGTTGGGGAGTTGTTTGGCTTTGTCGGAGTTCGCTGAGCAGATCTCAGAGCTTGGTTTGAGCTGCGACGAGCGCGTCGAATCGTTCGTTGTTTCTTTTGGTCAGTTCCTGGAGTTGTGTAGCCATAGCCTTTAAGAGAGCGAGTTGGTCGAGTTGAGCCGTTGCGGCGTCAGTAGTATTGTTGTTATTATCACCGTACACCGAGCTGGTTGGTGATCCTGCCATTGCCGAGTTTTCTCTACGAGATCTGAAAGTTTTATCAAGACGGAGGTTCGACCCCTCCTTTTAGCGCCAATTGAAAGAACCAGATTTCACACATATCGTATATTGGTGAAATCAATTTAGGGTTTAGGAGAATTATTTTTATTAGAATCATAGCTGGACCCTAGTTGGGTCGCCTACGTACCCCCGAAAGGGATCAAGCCATTCCTAGTTCTAGTTACATAGATATTGTGGGATTTTTTCAGATGATTAAGAATGAGGCGATGACCTCCTTATTTATAAGTCTTGAGGACGGTCGATCTTCCTTTTCCTTCTTGAATTGGTATTGGCGACTATCCTTTTTTTCCCAAAGTCGATAAGGATAACTTCATTTTTTCTCGGGATTTGCCTTTATCAAATAAAAGGAGATCTTTCTTTTATTTCGTAAGTCAGCCTTGATGAGCTTGAGATTGGTAGTTGGGCTGTCTTAATTCAAACCGGGTTAAACCGGGGAATGCTAAACTCACCTCCAACAATAAGTCCCCCCTTCCCCCCCCCAAGTTCGACGAAAGAGTCTTCGAGTTCGGCGAAGTTCATGGAGAATTCTTTAGCCCGGTTGGAATTGTGATTGGCATCTTGTCTTCATTGTTCAAGCTCGTGCCCTTTGATGAACAAACTTCTTTGGTGTTCGGCTTCGGTGATGTAAATGATTTTGGCGTTTGTGGTTGACTATGAGGTTTGACTCGGCGTCGTTCCTGCAAAAATGACTAAAGACGCGAGATTGAACTCGGCTTTTGATCCTGCAAATGATAGATTGAGCTCAGGCTGAGCTCGGCATTGTTAGTTAGCTGCGAGGTCGGACTCGGCTTATCCTACAAGCGAAGTTTAAGCTCGGTCTTGATAGTTCTTGCGAGATTGCGAGGTCAACGAGTTGTGATCGCGAGCTGCCCAATTGTAAGGTCAGCGAGATGCGACTGCGAGTTGCCATACTGCAAGGTCGGAAAGCTACAACTGCAAGATTGGCGAGCTGTGACTGCGAGGTCGGCGAACTGCGATAGCTGCGACTGTGAGCTACCTAACTGTGAGGTTAATGAACTCCGACTGCGAGCTGCCTAACTGCGTGGTCGACGAACTCTGACCGCGAGCTGCCTAACTGCGCAGTAGGCAATATGTCTGATTGGGAGGTAAACGAGCGTCTCTTTTCTTTGTTGACCGTGGTTTGGCTTTAGAGGGACAAAGTCTGTGACATAATCTGAAAAAAAAATTTTTTTAATGAATTAAATTTTTTTTATAGGTGATACCTGAATTTTAGGGAGTTCGGTAGACAAGCTGTGATAGTGGTTTTATTTTTACGACGTGAGTCCGGATGTCGTGTCAAGGAGCTCGGACGTTAATTATGCTGCGGTCAGCTCGGGAGTAGAAGTCTGTTATGGTCAAAAGTTATTTAGTTCGGTTCAATCTTGAATAAACCGGGGCCTGGTTTTTATTCTTAAACCGCTTCCTTCTTTGGTTGAAACATTATCTCGACTTCTTCATTCTCCTTTTTTTGTTTTGAGATCGGAGGCGATAGATTTGTCGGAGAAGATGGAATCCGCCGAGGAGTTCACCGGAGATCGGTGGATTGAGGTTGGGGATTTTAAGACGCATTGTCCATTCAAGGGTCTCCGAGTCGAGAGCTGAGTGATAGGAGGGATCTCGAAGTCATCATCGTCATCTCGGTCGGTGTTCATCATAAGTTCCGGTGGGGCTTTTGAGGCCGGTGGCAGAGAGAATCGTTGGGATTGGCTTGTGAATTCTGGAAACAGTGTGTTCTTCTCGCCATGGTTGCCGAAGCGAGGAAGAAGAGGATGTCTCGGGGGATCTTCTTGAGCAATGGGGCTAACAGTGGAGGCATTTTAGGTAGGAAACGCAGCAACTCGCCGGAAACTGCAAATCTGGTCGGGGGTTCACCGGTTTTGACTTCACCGGAGCTGCATCGGGTTCGTCGTTGTTAGACTATCTCGAGGACATCGCCCAAGTTGGAGATGGTGATGGGCTTAAGTCTATTGGGCCTGAAGCTGGGCCTGATTACTTATGACACCAGGGGGTCCACAAGTCTTGTTTGAGCCCAACAGAAGAAAGGAAATATGATCCCTTCCATCGTCGGTTTGATCTTGTTGCAGGGGCGGCGATGACGGTGGAGCTTCGGGATGCTCGATTCAGTGGCAAGTTGCTGATCGTGGTCGAGGTTTTTTTTTTTTTTTTAAGGTAGGATAGTGGAGATACCGTCGAAGCTCGGAGTGAAATCCTTTGTGGTTTTTGCAACTGAGATGGTGACGAGTTCCCCATTTATTTATTTTTTTGGATATGAACCAAGATGATTTGATTAGGGTTTTTTTTTTTATAAAAAAATTCTCCATTCCCCACAGAACAGGTCATGGGAGGTTTGACCCCTCTTTCTAGTGTCAATTGTTGATCCCAGAGATCATACAAGGGGTAAAATAGTAAATTTAATAGATCCAATCTTGTTTTTTAGATCAAATTTGGCAAAGTACAAAACGGAGTAAGTCGAGAGACTTTAATTGGTAAAAGAGAACTAGAAGAATAAAAGTTATGAAGTTGGAGCTCTTAGTTTCATAGGTCTCGTGAATGAGTTATGAGATGAATATTATGAATGAGGAGTTCTTCTATTTATAAGGTTCTAAACTAGTTAAAAAGAGGATGATTTCCTTATCCTAGTTTTATGAGGAAAAATATAACTTCATTTTCCTAGTTCCATTGGGAAAAGGAAGATTTCCTAAAATCCCTCGGAGATCGGGAAATATTCCGCAAATCTCTAAGGTCGGTGACGCTGGTGACGAGCTCGGGCCTTGATGAGCTTGAGAAGTCGGTAGTTGGACTGATTTTAATTCAAACCGGCTTAAACCGGAGAGTGCTAAACTCACCACCAACAAACAACACTGTCCTAGAACACATACTGAGTAGCATTGGAGCATGTCCCGTACGATTTCAGGTTGCACAAGAGCAAAGTTGTCTCGAATGTTCCTGTTCCACATTATCCTTTTGTTGCTTCTGTGAATCCTGTTAGGAAATAAAGATGAATATGTTTCAAGTGGATTGTCTAAAGCAGATCAGCAACAAAAAATGTTATACATAAATATGATCAGTCCATTGTAATGACTTACCAGATTTGGCAGATGACTGAACAAGATCATAGAGTGGGTTGAATATGTCGAATACAACTATCTTAAGACCATAGTATTGCTTATGAAGCTTTGAAGCATCTGCGTTAAGTTTCTTATTGAATTGTTGAGCATATGTGTTGAGTCTTGAAACACAATCTTGTTCATGGAAACCGAAAAGGCTTCTTGCAGCTGGAAGACATCCCGTTGGAGGAAGAGAAGTCACACTGATCTTCCTTGCTCCAATCACATACACTTGCTGCACCCACAAAAAGTCACAATCTCTTCTTTGCAATTGGAAACAGATGATAACAAAAAAAGAAACATAGAAGGAGAATGAAAACAAAAGTAATATGCTACCTTAATAAATGTAGAGAAGTTATTGATAAGCATAGATTCGTATTATCAGGAGTATAGACTTTGTAAAGAAGAGGATTCACATAAAATTAAATTTAGATTCACACTGTTTCTGATCTTCTCGTTCATAGATTATTGAGACTGGTGGCCAAACCAAAATTGAACGAGAGTTACAAGTGTGTATGCATTGGACTATTTGTTATACATAAAATAATTGGCCCCAAGAAAAATCACAGCAAAAAATTGCAAGTTTACAGGTTTTCCTTAAATCGGTTGTTTCTACTTCGTTTTTGGGGTGCTGAAAATCCCATAACTTGAAGAAGGACCACGAGATCTTCCAGGGCCCGTAGGTTGTTGATTTGTACTTTCGTTTGGCAAACGGGTTTGTGGACGTGGTGGAGCTCAAGGTGGGTTTGGTGGCTGAGGCTCAAACCGTCTGGTAGGTTGTTGATTCGGAGCTTGGTTTTGGAATCGAGGTGGAAGACCTTGCCGGTCAAGGTTGCGGTTTGGAGATGGCCCAAAGGGTTGCTGATTTGGAGGTTGGTCTTGGAATCGAGGCCTTGGTGGACTTGGAGCATGGTTTGGAGAATGAGGATCAAACCGCCCAATAAGTTTTGTTGGTTTGGGAACCGAGGCCTTGGTGCACTTGGAGGCTGGTTTGGAGACTGAGGATCAAACCGCCCATTGGGTTGTTGATTTGTAGGTTTACTTGGGAACCGAGGATGTTGTGGGTTTACTTTACAGGCTGGTTTGGAGGCTGAAGTTCAAACCAATTTGCATCTCTACCTCCTGAGAAGTCACTGCTCGGTTCTTTTTTTGCATAAGTGTTATGGACTTGAATTGGTTGGGCCTGCTTAGCACCGAGCTCAGGTTTGGCCGTCTCTAAATCACCCTGATCATCAGCAGTAGACCCTCCGGCTTCCGAGCTGTCGGACTTGGTGACTCATCTTTAATTCAGGCTGCAGTTTTGTAAGTTCATTTCCTTCAATTTTATCGCTTATCCTTTCTTATGTGGTGTTCTGAAAGTGATATAAAAATGTATGTGATTTCGGCTAGGGTTTGATTTTGGGGTTATGGTACATTCCTTTTAGGAAAAAGAATTGTATATTCGTATTAGGAAAAGGAAAATTTATTTTATGTTTCCTATTAGGATTGGGTTTAAGGTGAGGCTTATATAAAAGGATATAAGGGTTTGTAATCATTCATTCACAAGTTTAAAATAAACCCTAAGACAAAGGGTATTCGCCTCAATTTTGATTCTCTCTTAATTTTGCCCAAAGGTTCTTGTTATTCACCCTAATTCACAACAATTAGTATCAGAGCTCTTGGTTTTTCAATAAACTGAGTTCGATGTCGAGTTCTTTAAAGTTCGAGGTTCCACGTTTCGATGGGAAGGGAAATTTCGGACCCTGGCAGAGGAGGGTGAAAGATCTGTTGTTGTAGCAGAAGAGATGAGGAATGCGTTGGAAGAGACAAAGCCAGAATCAATCACGCATGAAGATTGGGATGATATGCAGAATCAGGCAGTTTCGACAATTCGTATGTGTCTTTCAGACGAGATAATGCATCAGGTAATGGATCTAACGACTTGTAAGGAAGTCTTAGATAAATTAGGGAAGCTTTATATGTCGAAGTCGTTGTCTAGTAAGTTGTATCAAAAGCAAAGGTTGTATCAGCTGTTGATGAGCTCAGGTTTTAACCCTATACGTAACTACCGCAAGTGCACAGCAATACGAAGTAGTAATGTAGGGATCGAATCCACAAGGACCAAGCGTTACGACTATGAGAATGCATGATGAAATTAAAGCTAAGACGAATGACAGATTCTTGTTGGTTTTATGTTTTTGAAACTAAGACGACAACTAAAATGGTGTAAATTCAAATAGGGAAAGCGTTAAGCCTAGGGTGACGTTGCGGGAAATCACGAATAACAATTAATGCATCTTAAACAGGGGTTTGCTTTAAGAATCGTCTAGAACTCAAACCTAATAATAGATAAACCTCCTCCCGGAGTATTAATCCCTATGCTTAAAACTATGAATACTAACTCCCGTTGAATTCAAATGT
The DNA here is from genome assembly GCA_002933915.1 of Eutrema heterophyllum. NCBI lineage: Eukaryota > Viridiplantae > Streptophyta > Magnoliopsida > Brassicales > Brassicaceae > Eutrema > Eutrema heterophyllum. The sequence goes on from PKMM01019964.1 coordinate 239,791, forward strand.
TCCAAGCATGCTTTTCTAGTTCGATTTGATAAGTTCAAAAGAACGCCTTAACATCAACTCCCGTTGGATAAGGACGCCTTGCTCATCTAGGATAATTTCGGCATCTAGACAAGCACTCCCGTGCGCTAGATAACCCAAGATCAAGAACTAAGTGATCAGTTTAATTCAAGCAATAAGAACACCCTAGACGAAGAATCCACCGAATAAATCCATGTTTAATCTATCATAAACCGTCAAATCATGTAATCCCTTAACACCCTTGACCTAACTAAGAAACTACTCACTCATAATTGCAGAACAAATACAGAGAAAATATGAAGAACACATGATTAACAAAACAGAAGTAGAAGAGAGATTAAGAAAACTTCTTTAATTATGTAGATTCAAAGGTTTGCTCTCCAAGCTTACAAATCACCCATATCAAAGAGAGAAGTACAGAGACAAGTGGATATGATACATATGAAGTTCTTGCCCTTATTTTCGAGTTTTGGGCGTCAAAGAGAAAGAAAAGTTTGGTGAAATAGTAATAAACACGTTTTTACACTATTAACAGGGGCTGGATCGATTGATCCAGGTATGTAGATCGATCGATCCCATCTTTTTGGAAGATCAATCGGTCTCGGATCTGTTGGAGCTCGATCTGGCAACTATCCGAATGTCTGGATCGATCGATCCAACTATGGGGATCGATCGATCCCAGTAGGTGGATCGATCGATCCTATCCTTTTTTGCTCGGTTTCACCGTTTTTCCGTTCTAAGCCTCCAGACTCCGTCCCGAAATGTTTTGAGACATGAAATAACTCCTAAAAGACTAAAACACTCGAAAAAGACTCGATTATGTACAAAAACACGAGTTGGAAAACGTCAAAAACGCAGTACATCAACTCACCTAGATATAGCCTTTTGCTTGTCCTCGAGCAAACAAAAATCTAAGAATAAGGAAAAGGTTTTGAAAAAACGAGAACTTACCTTCTCTATAGAATATCGCAATGACCCGTCAACTTAGTAATCCACGTATTGCCTTACCAAATCCAGAACAGACCATTATGTACTTCTCCGCAGTTATCGCAACTTCCCAGATTCGCCCCAATGTCTCACATAATAGTCCGGAAGCCATCATCGTTGTGTGTCATCAAAGATAACAGTGCTAAAAGCCTTCTAGACTCTTTCCCTTTCGATATCATAACAAGCCAACCCTTAATCCTTTCGGTATTTTTCCTCTCCCCCAGACTTATTCATTATATTCATCTTTTTTATTTTTTTTATTTAGCGGTTCATGAGATGCGAGTATTGATGGTTTTTGCCACCGAATCCCCGATTCACTCCCCTTGGCGATCTTTCATGAGACACGAGTATTGATGGTTTTTGCCACCGAATCTCTGGTTCACTTCCGTGCCATTCGTATTATTTATATATATAAATGAATTTATTTTTGGGTCCGGGAGAGGAAAATCATACTTTACAAGGGTTGTCCTTGTCAGATACGAATGAGGAGTCAAGCTCTTAAGACGCTAATCACAATGACGAGGTAAAAGGAAGAGCTCAGAAATTAGTTCAGGCTATCTGGATTTTTCTGGGGACGTGGGTGTTTCTGATTAGCCGGTCAACATCTGGATTTTTCATTAGTCTGATTCGGAAATAATTCTGCAATAATGGTCACTCAGATGAAGAATTAGAACAATAATTCCAAAAGAAGGTTCGTAAATACAAAGAAAAACACACACTTTTTTTTTTTTTTTTGACTGGCTAAACGATTCGGGAAATGTAAAAACAAAATCCAAAGAAAGCAAACATAAACAAAAAGAAGACAAACGTCGTTAGTAGCTACTCTCCCCCAGACTTACTTCACACCGTCTCGGTGTGAGAATAAATCAGAGGGAAAGGGAAAAACGTACGTAAACAAAGAAAATTGAAAGTGGATAGGACAATGGGTAGAGGGAATACGCTAGGCTAACGCTCTTGCTTGGGCCAGTCCGTCGCCTACATCGTGCAACGCGCGCATCAGGATCGTTTATGGCGGTGCGGTTAATGGAGCCGTTTTCGAGCCAGAGGCCGCATTTGTATCAACCCGGCGTTGGTTTGTTTCCTTCTGTTTCTTTGCTGCTAGCTGTTTGGCTTTTGATGGAGGAGCCATTGTCTGCAAAATAAACAACTTAAACATCTAAGGAGTTTGTACCAAGATACGATTAACGTTTCAAAAACGAGATTTGACAAAATGATGATTTTGGCAATTTGATTATGCAGTCAAGTAAATTTATCATCAACAACTTCAAACTCACAACAATCTCCATCTAAAACTTCCAATAATCCCAAATTCAACCACTTTCACAAATTTTTCAAAGTTTCTAACAATCCCAAAATTCAATCTAAGCACGCAAATTCTAGGCATTTCCAACCAATACCCAACTCAAAATCGGTCTAAAGCAGTGTATAAAGCATGAATCAATCCAAGAACAAGCTATAAACAACGATTTTGATTTTCACAATTTTCAACCTAGAATTTTTGGACTGAAGAAAGGGAATTCGAGTGCAATACATGTGCAGATCGAGGACGGCGACAGGAGAAATAGAAAGAGCTCGAAAAACCGAGTGGGATAGACCCAAAAATTGTTCAAATCTGTTGAGAAACAAGGAAGTTATGGAGAATTGAAATTCAAACCCCTCAAGAACACATTGTTGCGAAAATGTTTTTAGAAAAATGGGGTTTGGATCGAGTTTAAATGAAGGAAGAAGGAAATAATACAGTTTTTCGGTTTAAATTAAGTGTGATTAAACCGGTTTTTAGACCAAAAAATCGAACCGGTTATGACATGTACTTAAATCGATTGATCCAGACCGTAGGATCGATCGATCCATCTTACCTTTGTGCGTGGATCGAGCTGTTCCGGTCGGTCTCGTGTTTCTCGGTCGATCCAGAAAATCAGCGATTAATTGGGAAAATTTAAAATTCAAATCCAAAACGAAAAATTAGAAAGGTTAGTGAAAACAAGTCGAAAAAGAAAGTTATATACACTTACCGGTGGGTTGCTTCCCACCAAGCGCTCGTTTTTAGTCATTAGCTTGACCTCGGGGCCGTTTCAGGCAGGAATAGCATGAGAACTTGCCCCGAAACAAGTTCCACATTTTGACATCTTCAGCTTCAGAACTTTGCTCAACAATCCTTTCACAGCATCTTTTCCTTTCTCTTTCAGCTCCGAAGTGAGAATAGCTCTAACCTTAGAGAATGGCTTTGAGATTCCTTTGCAGTTCACCTCATACTCAATCGAATCTCCATCACACTTCTGTGGGGCCAAAGTCATATAGGCATCTCCTTTTATTCTTTTGCTCTTTACTTTCTCCTTTGCCTTAGCCTTTATGATGTCGCTCGTGGTGATGATAAAAGGATCATCGAAGAATTCCTTGACTTGATTCCCATCAAGAGGCTCTTTCCTAGGATCAATATCCAACTTATATCTTGTGATAACAGTGATGCAGGAGACGTGTTTGGGAACTCCTATTGTTGGAATGGCTTTATAGAAGACCTTTTTGTCAATGTTAGAGAATGAAATTCTCTTATTGGGCATGTCTACAATTGCACCCACTGTGGCCATGAATGGTCTTCCAAGAATCAAAGGCATATCAAAACCTTCGCTCATTTCCACAATCTGAAAATCGGTAGGAACCAGACAATTTCCTACTTTAACAAGCAAATCAGGGATGGTACGATATGGAATCGTGGTGGAAGAGTTCGCGAATGCGAGAGTCATTTGAGGACGTCTCATATCTGCAATTTCCAACCTCTCTGCAACAGCCTTTGACATGAGATTCACGCTATACCCAGTATCAACAAGAGACCCTTTGAACTCAACCCTAGAGATAGAGCATGGAACATAAAACTTTCCAGGGTCTTCAATCTTAGCCAGTTGCTTCATTGGTGGTGGTGTGCTCCTTGCTTTGATGAAAAACGCCTTAACCTCTTCTAAATCTTCTCTGCAATTCTTGAAAAAATCAAGCAAAGGTCTGTATTTCCTCACCATTTTGTCAAAACCATGCAGCTTCTCTGCACTAATATGATTCATCAGAAGTTTGGAGGGTTTAGGGTATGGCACCTTAGGAACATATGGTCGCAGGGGGATGGAAGTGTGCTCCTCCTCTACTACAGCATCATGTGCTTCTATCTCATTTCTCAACTCAGGTGCAACCTTCATTTCTTCTTGGGCAAGGATTACATTGCAATGCTCTCTGGGATTTTGTTCAACTTTTCCAGGAAGAACTCCACTAGGTCTTTTGATCGCTTCCGCCGTTTGAGCTACTTGAGTGTAAAGTTTCTTCACATGAGTTTGAATTGCCTCGAATTTGCTATTGAGATCCTGATACATTCCATCTACCTTGATGTTAATCTCATTAGCTGTCTTCTGTTGATTAACCATCAATTGTTGCATCATCGCCTCAAGCTTAGACTCTTGGCTGGGTTGAGGATTGTTGAATTGCTGTTTTTGCTGAAAACCGCCTTGGTTTTGGAAATTATTCTGTTCTCGGTCTTGCCCGAACTGCTGTCTCGGCTGATAACCGCCTTGGTTTGGTACAAACTGTTTTTGCTGGAAACTGCCTTGTGCATATGGCTTCCGTTCTTGACTTTGCACCCCTTGCTGACCTTGGAAACCCTTAGCGAATATGCTCACGCCCTGATTTAGAACGGTTTGTTTGGGCTGAAAACCACCTTGTTGCGGGTAAACTTGATCCTGCAGCATTGGTGCTTATGTATGAAAAGTTAGGATGATTTATGTAGTTCTGGTTAAAGCCTTTGTTAAAGAACCCCTGATTCTGTACGTAGTTCACCTCATCTTCGTACTCTTGTTCTTGCTCAACACTCTCTTTGTAGAGTCCTTCTTCTCTAGTCTCTTCACAAGAGTTGACAGCTTTTTGACTTCCTTTAAGTAGTGCTGCAATGCCATTAACCTTTGCGAAAAGCTCATCCATCCTTTGCGTTTCAACACCACTCACGCGTCTCGTTCTATCATACTCGGGATTACGATGACTTGAACTCGCAGAAAGATTTTCAATAAGCTCATAAGCTTCCTCCTTGGTCTTTGTCATGAAGTTACCATTGCTGGCCGCATTTAGACAATTCTTGGAATCCCAATCTACTCCATCGTAGAAGATGTTCAACACTTGTTCGTTGGAATTGCCATGATGAGGGCATTCCCTTAGATATTCTCTAAACCGCTCCCATGCTTCATTGAAGGGCTCACCGCTGTTTTGTTGAAATTGAGTAATCTTGATTCTGAGAGAAGCGGTCTTGGATTTGGTGTAGAACTGATCCAAGAAGGCTGACCTTATTGCGTCCCAAGAAGTCAAAGAACCCGGCTCTTGAGATTTGAGCCATCTCGCTGCTCGATCAGCTAAGGAGAAGGAGAAAAGCTTGCACTTCAAATAGTCTGCAGGGACTCCATTTGAGCTTGTAGTGCTGCAAATCTCTTCGAACATTTCGATGTGATCCATGGGATTCTCCGAAGCTTTCCCATAGAAAAGATGTCTTTCGACAAGAGCAATGATCTGAGGTTTGATCTCAAAGTTCTGCCTCTGAATAGGCGGTGGACAAATAGCAGTTATGTCCTGGTAGAATTGGTGCGGAGTATCAATACCCCCGATAGGTCTGCGTGGAGGCTGTCTTTGGTTCAACTGGTGTTGAGCAGCAGCAACTTGCCTCCGAGCTTCAGCTCGTCCATGGATATCAGCAGCAACAACTGCTTGGTTTGCATTGGCATTCGGATCGCCATCGCCATCATGAGCAAGATGAGGAGGGTTTAAGAGGTTCCCTTCCTCACCATACTCATGATTATCGTCTCCATCAACATGTAAATTTTTATTGTCTAGTAAGTTAGCCATTTCTCTCCTATGCAATCTAGCTCTGTTGTTTTCTCGTTCCACTCTTGCCAAATCTTCGTTATTCAACTCAAGCAGATTTTCAGAGCCTTGGCTCCTGGTCATGTACCTGAGATGCATGGAAAAGAGGAACAATAAAACGAGTTAGTAACGACAAAAAGAAATTCTTAGTCTGAACTTTCGTCCAAGACTCATAGGCAACAATTGGTCCCCGGCAACGGCGCCAAAAACTTGATGAGCTCAAGTTTTAACCCTATACGTAACTACCGCAAGTGCACAACAATACGAAGTAGTAATGTAGGGATCAAATCCACAAGGATGTAGGATGAAATTAAAGCTAAGACGAATGACAGATTCTTGTTGGTTTTATGTTTTCGAAACTAAGAACGACAACTAAAACAGTGTAAATTCAAATTGGGAAAGCGTTAAGCCTCGGGTGACGTTACGGGAAATCACGAATAACAGTTAATGCATCTTAAACATGGGTTTGCTTTAAGAATCGTCTAGAACTCAAACCTAATAATAGATTAACCTCCTCCCGGAGTATTAATCCCTATGCTTAAAACTATGAATACTAACTCTCGTTGAATTCAAATGTTCCAAGCATGCTTTTCTAGTTCGATTTGATAAGTTCAAAAGAGCGCCTTACATCAACTCCCGTTGGATAAGGACGCCTTGCTCATCTAGGATAATTCCGGCATCTAGACAAACACTCCCGTGCGCTAGATAACCCAAGATCAAGAACTAAGTGATCAGTTTAATTCAAGCAATAAGAACACCCTAGACGAAGAATCCACCGAATAAATTCATGTTTAATCTATCATAAACCGTCAAATCATGAAATCCCTTAACACCCTTGACCTAACTAAGAAACTACTCACTCATAATTGCAGAACAAATACAGAGAAAATATGAAGAACACATGATTAACAAAACAGAAGTAGAAGAGAGATTAAGAAAACTTCTCTAATTATGTAGATTCAAAGGTTTGCTCTCCAAGCTTACAAATCACCCATATCAAAGAGAGAAGTACAGAGACAAGTGGATATGATACATATGAAGTTCTTGCCCTTATTTTCGAGTTTTGGGCGTCAAAGAGAAAGAAAAGTTTGGTGAAATAGTAAGAAACACGTATTTACACTATTAACAGAGGCTGGATCGATCGATCCAGGTATGTGGATCGATCGATCCCATCTTTTTGGAAGATCGATCGTTCTCGGATCTGTTGGAGCTCGATCTGGCAACTATCCGAATGTCTGGATCGATCGATCCAACTATGGGGATCGATCGATCCCATCTTTTCTTGGAGATTTTTGGATCGATCGATCCCAGTAGGTGGATCGATCGATCCTATCCTTTTTTGCTCAGTTTCGCCGTTTTTCCGTTCTAAGCCTCCAGACTCCGTCCCGAAATGCTTTGAGACCTAAAATAACTCCTAAAAGACTAAAACACTCGAAAAAGACTCGATTATGTACACAAAACACGAGTTGGAAAACGTCAAAAATGCAGTACATCAGCTGCGGATGTCTGGTGATTCAGATATAATGCAGCATGTCAACTCTTTCAATCAGATCATAGGAGATCTAAGTCGCGTGGATGTGAAGTTTGAGGATGAGGATCAAGCCATGATCATGATGTGTTCGTTGGGTCCCTCTTATGAGACTCTGGTAACTGCACTTATGGTTGGAAAATAAACAATAAGTGTAGAGACGATGACTTCTTCGTTGTTATCACATCATGATAGACGTCAGCACACCATTGGTGAGAAGTCTCTGGGTGATGGGTTGTATGTGAATAACAACCATGATAAAGGGCAAGAACGAAACATGGAGAAAAAACTAGATGGCAGAAAGAAAATGGCAATCTGTTATAGGTGCGGGAAAATAGGGCACTATAAGAGAGATTGCACACAGAAAAAGGAGAACGGTGCAGGATACGCTGCAAACATTGTAGAGAATGGCAGTTCAGATGGTGGAGATTCATACATGTTGTGTGTCACGTCAAGAGGTAATCATAGTGATTCTTGAATTCTGGATACATGTTGCTCATACCATATGACTCCGAACAGGGAATGGTTTGAGACATATAAGGCTGGAAATATGGGTTATGTTCGATTGGGAGACGATAGGGCATGCAACATCAACATCGTTGGTATTGGACATGTCAAGATACGAATGCATGATGACATCATCATGACGTTGGATGATGTAAGGCATATTTCAGTAATGGGAAAAAATCTGATTTCCTTAGGTACATTTTATAAAAACGGATTAAGGTATAATGCAGATGATAGTGAAGACGTTTTGAAGGTTTACAAATGAGGTGAGACGTGGATGCAAGGGAAAATTACAAGCGGTAATACTTATCTTCTGGTAGGAAGTACAGTTGTAGGTGGAGCTGCAGCACTGTCTGAAACAGAAAATATGGTCGGCAATGCGTTTGTAGTACAAATGATTCAGGAGAAATGAGAATGGATGGGTGATATGACAGAGCGAGGTGCTGAGCAAGGTGGAGCCAAACCGGTTATTGTGGAGGAGTTCAAGCATAGCTTGGATATGTCTTCCAATGCTAAAGGAAGAAGGAAGTCCTGCCCCAAGAATCTAACAAATGTTCGAAGATGAAGATACAAGATATTTTTTTGTCAAGATGGAGTCTGTTGTGAAAGTGACATAAAAATCTATGTGATTTCGGCTAGAGTTAGATTTTGGGGTTATGGCACATTACTTTTAGGAAAATGAATTGTATATTCCTATTAAGAAAATGAATGGTACCATCATATTAGGAAAAAAAAAAATTATTTTAGGTTTCGAATTAGAATTGGGTTTAAGGTGAGGCTTATATAAAGGGATCTAAGGGTTTGTAATCATTCATTCACAAATTTAAAAGAAACTCTAAAACAAAGGGTATTCGCCTCAATTTTGATTCTTTCTTTCTTGTTATTCACTCTAATTCACAACAAGTGGGCTGAACTTGGCATGTCTAACTACCACAACGGCGTTCCCTCTATCCGCTTATGGCCCAAATTCCACAAGTGCATCTTCGATCTGTACCGATAAAATTATGATAAGGATGGATGTTATCTATATGGAGCCGAGGATTTAAACCAAAACAAAGAAGAGAAAACTAGATAACGATTGTGAGTAGAAGGAGTCATAGGACATAAGGAAGTAGGGACTTACATAGCAAGTGAAGCGAGATAGTAACTCAAACAGCTTCTCTGGTTCAAGCTCCTTCTTCCAGTCCTTGTCAGGAACTGCATGACACTGTTACACAAAACAGAGAAGAAGAAAGAAAGATAAATGGAAAGTTATTCACCGAGGATTTTCCTTTTTTTCACCTCAAATCCCAAAAAAAAAAAAAAAGTGTTGCGGCGATCTACTTGGGGCTTTGATTATACCGCAGCATCATGGAACAACCATGTTTTTTGAACATAAATAATCAAATATACACACTCGCAAATAATCACTTCTTCACGAGTCCCTCTTAAAAGTCCATGAGAAACCAGTAATCATAAAAGAGGTCTAGTCACCAAGAAATTACTACCTTGACACGATATCCACTTTCCATCAATTTCAGTGCTTGTTTTGCTTTAAACTCCTTTGCCTCCTGAAGAGAAAAGAAAGTGATACAATAATGTCCTTGTAGTTTTTTCATTAGCACACAGATGAAAAAGAAGAAGAAGAAACAGAGAGGGCGTTTCAAGAGAAAACATACAATTTTTGGAGTAAATCGAATTTCCTTGACCTCAGGTCGAATGGTTTATTTCAGCCCGCTAGAACAAAGGCAAAAACCATAAACTCAGGACGCAAATACAAATAATATTTTGAACAAACAAGCTGAAGAATTTCAAGTATGAATAGGCCTTAACACGAACAACACGGAATTTTAACTAACTCCTTTTAAAAATACTCCACCAAAAAGGAATTTACTAACAAAACCATGAATTTTTATATTTCGTCTTTATCTGATACATAAAAGGAAAAGTGAAGAAAATATTACCTTCCTTGGAAACCAATCTGACAGTGTCGGTGTAACACCCGTCCTTTATCTTCCTCAAGACGGCATGTCACGAGTTAACTTATTTCACAAATAACCACATTTAATCGGAAATAACCAAACATATTCTTTATTTCAATTCTCCCATCTTTCAAATAAAATCAATACAAACATTATTAAAGTCCGATAATTTAAAATTACAAACCCGTGATAAATAAAATCCTGAAATAAACCCCGAAACCCAAATCCAGCACCAGACGAACATACATCACCAGTTACTCCTCGTTAACACCTGCAGGAAGAGAGGGGTGAGTAATTGGGATTACTCAGCAAGGGCAAGCCATAGGACTCACGAATTCACCATATACGAATACATCCACGAAAGCCACAAAATCTAGAACTAAAACAGATATGCAAACACGTGTCTACGACACGACACACAAAACTACACATGTGGGACTACGTCGCACAACATCTCCGCCAGAGCGCGGACTAGGATACCATGTGACGACACACGCGCATCCCTAGTGCCTACGGGATCCCTCGTGCCTAAGCACTTCTTCCAGCACTTTAACCGATCCCTCATGCCTTAGCATTTCATCGAGAACTTTACTGTACGGCCTCGTCAACCACCATCTTGACCTATCAAGCATCCCGCTCCCTTGGCACACTAACATTTCCCCGTATTCAATAATTTATTTAACACACAATAACATGCATCTCACATTTCATCATCAAGCAACACGCATCACATATTCGTGTGAAGAAAGCACGAACTCGTTCCTCACCTTAGCAATTCGGGTCTGATTTCCTCTGTTTTGGACTAGCGGGAATGATAATCTGGTTCAACAATAATTCTGGTCTGCATTGANCGGGATATATGTGTATATGAAGAAAGCACGAACTCGTTCCTCACCTTAGCAATTCGGGTCTGATTTCCTCTGTTTTGGACTAGCGGGAATGATAATTTGGTTCAACAATAATTCTGGTCTGCATTGATTTATTTTAACCGGGTCAACATTAATTTCGAATAATATCCCCAATTAAATTAACTAACTCGTAACAAATCCTTAGATACGATTTAATGAGTTTAAATCTATTTAAGATTTTTCCTCGGTTCTTGGTTTAGCTAAACCGTTATTTAATCGATTAATATCCATTTAATCAATTAAATCCTTAAACCAACATAAACCAATTATCCACTTAACCAAATCCAAATTCAATTAAACCAGGTTGAATCAGCTCCAAATCAATTTAGTTCTCTAACCGAATTAAACCAGCAAACCAAAGTAAACCAACAATATAATTATCAATCCGTAAATTCACTCATCTTCTTCATTTGCAAAACTCTTCACGTGAAATGAGAGTGTGGCCGTTACCTTCACGGCGGCTGGGTGATGGTGGCGGCTCCGATTAAAGACGTTGGCAAGCTCCTGATCGACGTCTACTACTACGGTGATCTCCGATCTCCTCCGCTCACTCCCATGAGAATCGATGAGGAGTCCTGACGGTGGCGGCGAGGCCTGGAAGTCCCGACGGTGGCCTCTGGTTGACGGTGGAGATGAGTAGCAGCGACGGCGGCGCAAGGGCTAGCGACGGTGACCAGCGGCTTCAACGGTGGTGGACTCCGGTGGTTGGTGTCAACGGCGAACTCGAACGGAGGAGTTGCAGCAGTAACTTGTGACGCAAGCAACCACCTTTGATCACGACAACGCACACGACGACGGCGTCCTCCCTGATGCACGGCGATGGACCGGCGACGAAGAACGGAGGCGGTGGTGATTGACGCACACACCACGCATGGATGGCGACATGATCAGAGAATAAGAAGACACAGGCGTGGAGGAGCGATGGCGGTGACACGGCGGTGCAGCAGCGTGACACGGCGGTGGCTCGGCATGGCAAGACGAGATGGCGGCGAGTTCTCTCTATCTCTCTCTCACGACGGTGGCGAACGGTGGCGGTGAAGTGATGGGGTGACGGTGGCTCTCCTCCTCTCTCTCTTTCTCCTCTCTCCCTCTCTCTCTCGTCTCTCTTTCATCTCTCTCTCTTTTTCTTCTTCTTATTCTTTCTTTGCGATTCCCATTCTCTCTCTTTCTTGTATACACGTTCCTTAGTGGTAACAAGTGGAGGTGGTGGGTGTAAAGTGGTGTCTTAGTTGTAAAGTGGGAGTGGGGTTTAGTTGAATGTGGGGAGTTAGTTGAGGTGGATTTGGGACTAGAAAAGAATTCGTCCCCGAATTCGTCGACCCATGTTGTATCCTGCTTTGGTCTTTAAATAATTCATGATAGTCTGTCTTCATCTGCTGCTCACACTCCTACGTTTACTTCTCAATATCGTAACTTAACAAACCCACACTGACTTGACCTGCTTTCCTTGCGCATCAGCTTCTTGGTTTTTATGAGCTTCTTTAAATGATCTCATTTACAAAAATACTGCATCACTAACTGCAATTTCCAAATCCTTCCGACGTTTATCCGCGTAACTCTTCTGTATGTCATGGGCTTCCTTTAACCGATCTTTAAGCAATTCAACTTTTAATTGTACAGGAAACATCTCTGTCTTTGAGTATGGTTGGAGCTGATGTCTAGCGATATGAACACATGGAACTTCTAATGTTATAGTTGCTAACTTCTTTCGATTTTTGACGGAACACTCCTCTTTCGAGTAGTTCTAGAGATTGAATGAATTTCTCCACTCTCCAATGGATTTCCCCCAATGGTTTCCGTTACCGACATTATGGTGGTGACTGACGCACGAGCAGACATCCTTGTCTATTAATTTGCCGAGATACAATGATAGCCATGACTTTTATGGCTTCACGTGACATGTGTGTTGTGATCCTCCATGATTCCACTGCGTTCACTCTGATTGTATAGTTGATTTTCATATGAAGGTTTTCCAACCTGTCAAGTCACCGTTGTGTTTTCCTAACACTTTGTTTGGAGTCCCCGTTCCAATTGGCATTCACGTTCCCATCCGTTTTCCCCGAAGTTACTTCCTAATGCGCCCTTGAAGTCCTTGCACCAGAGATAGCTCCAAATGTTATCAACTTCTCCTTACATTCTTGGTGAATTCTTTTCCACCGTCCTTAGTGAATTTCTTTTCACCTTCCCTAGGGAATTTCCATTACCACTTAGCCTTAGTGAATTCCATAACACTTGGCCTGATGAGTAATTTCCGCGCACTTAGCAAAGCTTCTTCTTTCTACACCTTATGTTCAACGGATGACCATTATCTGGGGCTTGTTTCAAAGCCACACTGAATTATACGGGTTATCTCGCTCCTATATGCATCTATGTTCCTTCTGAGTCTGTCTACCCCGTAATTACCCAAGTTGCATCCTTACCGCCTGTAACGCCCCCGGTTTCGACCTAAGATCCTTTATAGAATCAAACCGGAAGACGTCACGATAACGACAGCACGGACGGTCCATCCAGCGCATCCCATACTACCCCGTCCAGACCGTCCGCTGCGGAGGCGACCCGACTTAAGCATCCCATACTACTTAAGCCAGACATTTCCCCAACTGCCGTTCCTCTCGCCTAAGGCCTAAGACTTGCAAATCCGTTCCAAATGCGAGAGTTGTTTCAGCCTGGGCAAAGCTTATATCAGAAGGAAACAGTTGATATAGAAAATACGCCTTTTATTATCATATACCAAGGGTTCCACCAAAAACATCTACAAACATTCCAAAGGTTTTCTTATCGAGCATAGCGCCCAAAACGATTACTTCAAAATCCCTGAAACATACATTTTACAAAGGCAACGAAACTACTAGACTGGTGGCCTAACGTCCCTCCTTCCGTCTAAGATTCTATGGGTTACCTGCAAAAAGGTTTAACAACGGGAGTGAGCGCTACTCNTCCAAAAGCGAGAGTTGTTTCAGCCCGGACAAAACTTATATCAGAAGGAAACAGTTGATATAGAAAATACGCCTTTTATTATCATATAACAAGGGATCCACCAAAAACATCTACAAACATTCCAAAGGTTTTCTTATCGAGCCTAGCGCCCAAAACGATTACTTCAAAATCCCTGAAACATACATTTTACAAAGGCAACGAAACTACTAGACTGGTGGCCTAACGTCCCTCCTTCCGTCTAAGATTCTATGGGTTACCTGCAAAAAGGTTTAACAACGGGAGTGAGAGCTACTCGCTCAGCAAGTTATGGCTCCCTCTAACAGTTCAACAATTCCCCACCCAAACCCAAAATAACACACAACACGCAATTCTACACACAAGTCCCAAACGAGGGATAACTACACACGTCACTGTTAGCGCCACAAGGGCAGTTAGCCTCACGAACGTTCGATCCATTACTCCTTACCAAACTATCCCGGCCATGGATAGCCCCCGGCCATAGGCATTTAGCCCGTTCCTCCGAGTCGTCGCTCAAAAAGGGTGGACCGACACGTCGCTACCGTTTGCCATAAAGGCCTCACGCACGGTTGGTCCATTACTCCTTACCAAACTATCCAGTCCATCGGATAGCCCCCGGCCATACGCATTTAGCTCGTTCCTCTGAGTCGTCGCTCAAAAAGGGTGGACCAATACGGCGCTACCACACACTCAAGATCCGAACTTCCATTTAAGTATAAACTTAACCTCACACATGATACGAATACTACTTAAACGAGATCTACCACGCAATCACACAATCAAGCATGTAAACTAAACACGCAACACACAACAATCAAGCAGCAAACATAGCCTACAACTTACAGTGCTTCCGGATGGAGGTTTCTAAGCTTGGCTTACTATCGGGGGAAATTCTGATTACTCGGCCAAACCGTTCACCGCTGTCCCGTGATCGCCTTCGGGAAGCTTCTCGGACTTAGCTCTTCTTGTTGGAAAATCCTTCCTTTCCTCCGCCTTCTCTCTCTACTTTCCCTTTCTAGAGTTTAGTTTTTGGTGTGGAAAATAACTAAGGGTGAAGGGGGGTATTTATAGGAGTTCAAGGGAGGTTATGGTAAGCACGAGGTGGTACAGAAGCTCCATGGGCGCGACACTTGCAACACATGCATCAACCTAAAGACACTAATCATATCCATTCCCATACTTATCCATAAGCCATTCCTATCCATAAGCCATTCCTATCCATAAGCCATTCTTATCCATAAGTTTATCTGATCCTTGCTCACACTAGTCTCCTCGACCCGCGGTTTAGCCATCCTTGGCCAAAAAAATAGTCTGCACGGCTATCGAGCAATTCCACTCGGCCCAAATATTTTCCTCTCGACCAAAATGCTTAATTCCTCCGGAGTATATTTTAGGTCGAGACCAGGGTCATTACATCCTCCCCCCCTTAAAAGAATTCGTCCTCGAATTCTTAAGGTTAGGTCGAACGGGTTCCTAAGGTCTAAAGGGCAAGGTTCCTAGAGGTTTTCTAACTTAACCGAAATATAATCTCATAATCATAAAATCACAAAATCACGCACTCAAACACACACAAAAGCAATAACCAAAGGAGTTAGCGCCCTTACTTACCTTGCCGAAAACCTTTAGAAGGTCCGATTTTATTACCACTCATACTAACATGGGGTGCAGGTCGCTGGTACGGTGGCGGCCTTGAAGTCTCAATCCGTTGATTCGCTGGTGGAGCTTCAACCGCATGATAAGTAGGATACGCAAGCTCCATAAATGTGCTGAGTCGAGTCTTTAGGTCTGGGATTTGTGGACACAAAAGTGCCTTATGTCCCCCTCCACAGATGTAGCAAACGTAGTCACCCAGGGGAGACGATTGGTTTTGCTCTTCAAATGCAGTCAAAGCGCTAAGTTGAGTAGCTCGGGGACGAGCTTTAAGACACGTGTTTGCATAATGTCCTTTCTCTCCACATACAAAACAAGTGATGTGTGCTGAAGCGGACGATCGGTTTTGATCTTTATTTGGACAGGCCCGTGCAATATGTGCGGTCCGGTCGCACAAGAAGCACACCACGTTTCTTGAGGCAGTTGCATTGTCATCTTTGTTTAGTCTCCTTTTTCCTTGATTACTTGATTGCCCTTTTCTGTTGGTCTCACGGGTGGTTCACCTGGAGTTTCCCCATCTTGTTTCCTCTTATGGCTTCGTGTCTTGATTTCCTCTTCGTCATTAATACTTTCTTCCACGTTCACTGCTCTTTCTATTAACTCCAGAATAGATCTGAACTCAACAGCTTGTAGATGTCGTCGTAAGCTTGGCCTTAGTCCTTGCATGAACCTTCTGATGATTGCATCTTCGTCGTCATGGCCATAGTGTGCATACTTCCGTAGTCTAGTGAATTCTGCTTCGTAGTCTCGTACACTCCTTTCTCCTTGTTCTAGTCTGGTAAATTTATTTTCCATCCGGTATCTTGCCTCAGGTGGAAAATATTTTCTTGTAAACTCATACCGGAAGTTACGCCATGTGGGTTCTATGTAGTCGTAGTGTCTTTCGATACTTGACCACCAACTCTCTGCGTCTCTATCCAAGTAGTAGATTGCAACGTCCTTTTTGTAATCTTCTGGACATCGTGTGGCCGCAAATCCTTTCTCCAATTTTTGCAACCAAGCATCCGCGTCTAAAGGATCTGTTCCTCCTTCAAAATGTGATAGTCCTAGACTTTTCATCATGGTTACCATCCGTAGAAATCCCGATGGCGCTGAACTTCTAGGGAAATCAACATTATCGGTTTGGTGATGTCGCGTTACGCGGACAGGTCTGTCATTCCTCTTCATAGTTGTTGGACTCTTTCTTTGGACCGAATGCTTCCTTGACTGGCTAGGATTAATGTGTCTCCGCTCCAGTTGTCTCGGATGAGTATCCCGCAACTCATAGTACTCATCCCTTAGTTGTCTCTCCCCAGCATATCTTTCCCTTGACTCTAATCGCTCTGACTCATCCCGACTAATTTCTCGGTGCCCATCGTCTTCTTCGGAAAGCGCAACGCTCTCACTTTCCAACTCAGTCTCTGTGTCCTCTGATGTTCCCCACTCAGATACTGTCGCTGAACTTGAATGAGTATGAGACTTCCGATGCCGTACCGCCCGCCTTACCGACCGCGACCCGCTAGGGTGTCCCCTTACCGAAATTCGTCTCATCTGCAATAATCTCCAAGGGTTAATCCTTATTTACCTACCTACGAAGGGACGTACCAGTTTTCCTAGTTGCCTTTGCGACACATTTTGACTCGATAAAACTTTTTGAAAACTGAGTCCCGACGCATGATCATGAACCATGCTCTGATACCAAACTTGTAACGCCCCCGGTTTCGACCTAAGATCCTTTATAGAATCAAAACCGGAAGACGTCACGATAACGACAGCACGGACGGTCCATCCAGCGCATCCCATACTACCCCGTCCAGACCGTCCGCTGCGGAGGCGACCCGACTTAAGCATCCCATACTACTTAAGCCAGACCTTTCCCCAACTGCCGTTCCTCTCGCCTAAGGCCTAAGACTTGCAAATCCGTTCCAAAAGCGAGAGTTGTTTCAGCCCGGACAAAACTTATATCAGAAGGAAACAGTTGATATAGAAAATACGCCTTTTATTATCATATAACAAGGGATCCACCAAAAACATCTACAAACATTCCAAAGGTTTTCTTATCGAGCCTAGCGCCCAAAACGATTACTTCAAAATCCCTGAAACATACATTTTACAAAGGCAACGAAACTACTAGACTGGTGGCCTAACGTCCCTCCTTCCGTCTAAGATTCTATGGGTTACCTGCAAAAAGGTTTAACAACGGGAGTGAGAGCTACTCGCTCAGCAAGTTATGGCTCCCTCTAACAGTTCAACAATTCCCCACCCAAACCCAAAATAACACACAACACGCAATTCTACACACAAGTCCCAAACGAGGGATAACTACACACGTCACTGTTAGCGCCACAAGGGCAGTTAGCCTCACGAACGTTCGATCCATTACTCCTTACCAAACTATCCCGGCCATGGATAGCCCCCGGCCATAGGCATTTAGCCCGTTCCTCCGAGTCGTCGCTCAAAAAGGGTGGACCGACACGTCGCTACCGTTTGCCATAAAGGCCTCACGCACGGTTGGTCCATTACTCCTTACCAAACTATCCAGTCCATCGGATAGCCCCCGGCCATACGCATTTAGCTTGTTCCTCTGAGTCGTCGCTCAAAAAGGGTGGACCAATACGGCGCTACCACACACTCAAGATCCGAACTTCCATTTAAGTATAAACTTAACCTCACACATGATACGAATACTACTTAAACGAGATCTACCACGCAATCACACAATCAAGCATGTAAACTAAACACGCAACACACAACAATCAAGCAGCAAACATAGCCTACAACTTACAGTGCTTTCGGATGGAGGTTTCTAAGCTTGGCTTACTATCGGGGGAAATTCTGATTACTCGGCCAAACCGTTCACCGCTGTCCCGTGATCGCCTTCGGGAAGCTTCTCGGACTTAGCTCTTCTTGTTGGAAAATCCTTCCTTTCCTCCGCCTTCTCTCTCTACTTTCCCTTTCTAGAGTTTAGTTTTTGGTGTGGAAAATAACTAAGGGTGAAGGGGGGTATTTATAGGAGTTCAAGGGAGGTTATGGTAAGCACGAGGTGGTACAGAAGCTCCATGGGCGCGACACTTGCAACACATGCATCAACCTGAAGACATTAATCCATTCCCATACTTATCCATAAGCCATTCCTATCCATAAGCCATTCCTATCCATAAGCCATTCTTATCCATAAGTTTATCTGATCCTTGCTCACACTAGTCTCCTCGACCCGCGGTTTAGCCATCCTCGGCCAAAAAAATAGTCTGCACGGCTATCGAGCAATTCCACTCGGCCCAAATATTTTCCTCTCGACCAAAATGCTTAATTCCTCCGGATTACATTTTAGGTCGAGACCAGGGTCATTACACCGCCAGTCCTTTTGGGCTGGCCAGTAGCATATTTCATTGTCACCATATCCCTTTCCATTCGGTAATGGTAACTTGATGTAGTCCACTAGGAACTATGAACTACGAACTTCGCTTTCACCATCCGCACGCCTTACACTTCATATGATATCTTTTCCGTCAGATAATCATCATCCAAACCCGTACACGTTCTTGAAGAAGTATATGTGTGGTGTCCTCTCACACTGGTTTCGATTGCTTACTTTAGGGTGCTTCCCAGACGTGTAGAGAAACGTAACTGGCGTGCTCGTTGTAAGATCTCGTCCTCCATATATTTTCTCTCGGGCACACCCGGTTATTAGTATGAACGTTCCATTTTTCGCTACGTGATACCCAATCACTTGGTTTTTCATTGCCCTTCTTAGAACTTCACCTTTGTTCTACACCTCGCGTATCTTCCATTACAATCACACTTGGTCCAAGGCTTCCAAACCTTATGATCTTTTTGGTGACATCCGCACACACGATAGCAAGTGAGTCAGTCCGGTCCCGTAAAGACTGATCTCCCTGCTAAAAAAAACAATAATAACTAGAGGCTCATCTAGGTGGTGGTTTATATCATTTGAAAAATCCCCATTTTGAAAACTTTGAAATCCAATTTTTCCCAATCCCACTAACGTAGAATTATCCTCTCATCGAGAGCCTCCTCTCATCGCGAACCTAGGCTCTGATACCAAATTGTAACACCCGTCCTTTACCTTCCTCAAGACGGCATGTCACGAGTTAACTTATTTTACAAATAACCACATTTAATCGGAAATAACCAAACATATTCTTTATTTCAATTCTCCCATCTTTCAAATAAAATCAATACAAACATTATTAAAGTCCGATAATTTAAAATTAAAAACCCGTGATAAATAAAATCCTGAAATAAACCCCGAAACCCAAATCCAGCACCAGACGAACATACATCACCAGTTACTCCTCGTTAACACCTGCAGGAAGAGAGGGGTGAGTAATTGGGATTACTCAGCA
This sequence comes from Eutrema heterophyllum, assembly GCA_002933915.1. Taxonomy (NCBI): domain Eukaryota; kingdom Viridiplantae; phylum Streptophyta; class Magnoliopsida; order Brassicales; family Brassicaceae; genus Eutrema; species Eutrema heterophyllum. The sequence goes on from PKMM01019964.1 coordinate 259,532, forward strand.
AGGGCAAGCCATAGGACTCACGAATTCACCATATACGAATACATCCACGAAAGCCACAAAGTCTAGAACTAAAACAGACATGCAAACACGTGTCTACGACACGACACACAAAACTACACATGTGGTACTACGTCCCACAACATCTCCGCCAGAGCGCGGACTAGGATACCATGTGACGACACACGCGCATCCCTAGTGCCTACGGGATCCCTCGTGCCTAAGCACTTCTTCCAGCACTTTAACCGATCTCTCATGCCTTAGCATTTCATCGAGAACTTTACTGTACGGCCTCGTCAACCACCATCTTGACCTATCAAGCATCCCGCTCCCTTGGCACACTAACATTTCCCCGTATTCAATAATTTATTTAACACACAATAACATGCATCTCACATTTCATCATCAAGCAACACGCATCACATATTCGTTTCTAGCATTTATCCTCAAGATACTAATTCTTTAATTTCATACATTTATATATATATAAATATTTATACACTCAACAAACAAATACGGGTTATTTGTTAAGTATATAACCCGCATGTATATTTGGCTTAACCCTAAACTAAGTAATTAACGGGATATATGTGTATATGAAGAAAGCACGAACTCGTTCCTCACCTTAGCAATTCGGGTCTGATTTCCTCTGTTTTGGACTAGCGAGAATGATAATCTGGTTCAACAATAATTTTGGTCTGCATTGATTTATTTTAACCGGGTCAATATTAATTTCGAATAATATCCCCAATTAAATTAACTAACTCGTAACAAATCCTCAGATACGATTTAATGAGTTTAAATCTATTAGGATTTTTCCTCGGTTCTTGGTTTAGCTAAACCGTTATTTAATCGATTAATATCCATTTAATCAATTAAATCCTTAAACCAACATAAACCAATTATCCACTTAACCAAATCCAAATTCAATTAAACCAGGTTGAATCAGCTCCAAATCAATTTAGTTCTCTAACCGAATTAAACCAGCAAACCAAAGTAAACCAACAATATAATTATCAATCCGTAAATTCACTCATCTTCTTCATTTGCAAAACTCTTCACGTGAAATGAGAGTGTGGCCGTTACCTTCACGGCGGCTGGGTGATGGTGGCGGCTCCGATTAAAGACGGTGGCAAGCTCCTGGTCGACGTCTACTACTACGGTGATCTCCGATCTCCTCCGCTCACTCCAATGAGAATCGATGAGGAGTCCCGACGGTGGCGGCGAGGCCTGGAAGTCCCGACGGTGGCCTCTGGTTGACGGTGGAGATGAGGAGCAGCGATGGCGGCGCAAGGGCTAGCGACGGTGACCAGCGGCATCAACGGTGGTGGACTCCGGTGGTTGGTGTCAACGGCGAACTCGAACGGAGGAGTTGCAGCAGTAACTTGTGACGCAAGCAACCACCTTTGATCACGACAACGCACACGACGACGGCGTCCTCCCTGAAGCACGGCGATGGACCGGCGACGAAGAACGGAGGCGGTGGTGATTGACGCACACACCACGCATGGATGGCGACATGATCAGAGAATAAGAAGACACAGGCGTGGAGGAGCGATGGCGGTGACACGGCGGGGCAGCAGCGTGACACGGCAGTGGCTCGGCATGGCAAGACGAGATGGCGGCGAGCTCTCTCTATCTCTCTCTCACGACGGTGGCGAACGGTGGCGGAGAAGCGATGGGGTGACGGTGGCTCTCCTCCTCTCTCTCTTGCTCCTCTCTCCCTCTCTCTCTTTCGTCTCTCTTTCATCTCTCTCTTTTTCTTCTTCTTATTCTTTCTTTGCGATTCCCATTCTCTCTCTTTCTTGTATACACGTTCCTTAGTGGTAACAAGTGGAGATGGTGGGTGTAAAGTGGTGTCTTAGTTGTAAAGTTGGTGTAAAGTGGGAGTGGGGTTTAGTTGAACGTGGGGAGTTAGTTGAGGTGGATTTGGGATGTTACAGTCGGTAGTAATCTTCTCGCTGAGACGTGGACCATAAGATTCAACTCCCTTCTTTTCCAATTTTCCATTTTTTTTATAAAAAATCCTTTTTCCTTCGAATATATATCTACAAATAGATATTATTACAATCTGGTTATAAATAACTGGTTCGGTCGTGTCTTTCGTTTAGTTTGTGTCGGAAAAAAACCCTAGCTTGAAATTAAGCGAGAAAGGAAATTGATCCCTCCGGTAATCAATCAATGAAAGGAAGAAGTGCGATTTGGGGATGTAGTCAATTGGGATTGACTCGGAAGAAGAAGACGAAGGCGTGTGGGTTATGGTCGTTGCCAGATGCGGTGGCTTTGAACTGCCTGGCTCAGGTGTCGAGATTGGACCTCGCGGCCTTAGCTATCGCCTCCAAGCCACACCGGTCTCTTGTAGTTGCCCCTGAGCTCTGGGACTTGAGAAGGCGGATGGGTTGCCTCGAGTCATCTCTCTACGTATGCTTGCACATCTTTCCAGAACCAACCCCACGCTTGTTCATCCTCCACCCCGTGCAACGTCTTCTGAAATCCTTGTATCAGGCTCCGGGATCATCATTCTCTTTCGTGATGATGAATTGGGGGATCTGGATTATCGGTGGACTCATAGACGGCAATCCCACTTCGGATGTCTGGTTTTTCGACTGTGTCGACCACACATGGTTCCGTAGGCCGCCCATGAAGATGGCTCGTGCTTCCGCGTCGGCAAGCCTGATAGACGGGAAGATATACGTGTTTGGAGGGTGCGGGGACGACTCTGATCCCTCAAACTGGGCAGAGGTATACGATCTCGAGACCATGACTTGGGATTTTTGGTCTGTGTCTGCGCCCAAGTGTCCCCTCAAAATCCAACAAAGTGTGGTGATAGACAAGAAGGAGGTTTACGCGGTGGATGAGGATGGTCAAAACTTCTCCTTCTCACCAACTGAATGTATATTTGTGGCAAGAGGAGAAACAGATTCTAAATACAGAAACGATTGGTGTTCCGTTCTTTTTTCAGAAAATTCCAATCTTTTTTCACTCTTATTCTGCCGTGGTAGTGGCGGGAGAATACTGTGGTGTTTGCCATATGAGTTGGATTGGAAGGAAGTGAAGGGTTTGGATGAGCTGCACGACAAATATGATATCAGCAAACTCTGCAGCAACTCTGATGGGAGGATTGTCATCTTCTGGAACGCCCAGCCTGAAGGTCCTGAGAGCTTGGAGCTTTGCTCTGCCGAGATTTCCCTGCAGCAACTCGAGGGACTCGAGGGACGCGAGTTTTGGGGGAAGATCGAGTGGTCCGGTGCTGTCTTCAAACTTGATCCTCTCTCAGACCCATCTAGCGTTAAGGTTTTATATGTTGATTCTGCCCATGTCTGAAATTCTCAGTCCTTGTTTGGTTTGAGGAAGGTTTGGATAAACCTTGGCTTAATTCTGTCATCTTTTTTTTTTCTTTCTGGAAAGTTACTATCAGAAAATGAGTATTTTGGATTGCTTTGTAACAAACTCCTACTTTGGTCCCTTAATTCCAATTTCAATCTTGAAGGTTCTAAGAGGCGTTTTAGGGTATGTGAGAATGTGAGGTTGATGATTATGGTACTTCACGCGTTGATTTGGAGCCGAAAACTTGTGGTTGTATCAGATGGCAGTTGATCGGTATCCCTTGTAAACATGCAATGTCCTTTTGTGTCTCACTATTATTACACTACTCAAGAGTATCAGCAAAACATACACAATAGGTATTAGACCCTGAAGTTATGGCAAAGTTTAAACAGAATTCCAAAAGGAAAGCGAGGAAGATCATATACGAAAAGAATCTGCAGCAAAGAATGACATGTTCAATATGTAAGCAACACGGACGTAACAAAACAGAGTTATCATGGACAATTAAAAGATGCTAGAGAGAGATTACAGTAAAACCAAACTCATACAATTCTGTCAATTCAAATAAAATAAAATATATCGACTCCTCCTGCTTTGAGGTTTTTTTTTTTTTTTTTTTTTTCTGAGCTAGACAAAAGGAACTATATCACCTCTTGTCTTCAAGATATGTAGTTGAGTAGATATTGTCATCGTATAGGATTGACCAACAAGTTGTACATATACCTGAACTATGGAAGGGTTGAACATAACATCAGGAGCTTGAAATCTATCAGCACCATATTTTCGAGCATCCTGCATTGCAAGAGAGGATTTAATATGATACTGGGATGGAGTAAATACAGTACTCAAGGTTCCTGTGGAAAACTTTTCGTTACTAATTATTATTGATATACCTAATCTAGTAATGTATTCACATTTTTAATTTAAATTGTCAATTTACGGTATTGACAAGATAAAAATAAAAAATTGCCATATCATGGCAGAATAATTTGTTGAGTTTTTTTCTTCAATCGTTCTATCCTAAGTTTGGTTTCAAGGATTATGTTTTGATTGAATAATTGACTTTACATTTTCTTGTTGCTTAGCTGATGAGTTTGATTTTGTGTTTTGTTGATTGATTTGTTTTGTTTGTTTGAACCAAAGTAAACTGAACACAAATCAAACCAAACTAACCGAAGCAAACCAAACCCAAACCAAAACCCAAATGCCAACCCCTAAATATGAGAGTATACATCTAATTATAGCTTGCAAGTGGCAAGGGCAAAGATTTTAAAATTACAGGATTTGGTCTGAAAATCTGAAGTAAACTCAACAACTCAGAGATAATGAAGAGCCTTAGCTTACTTAGTAACAAACAGTCTGCGATTCACATTTACAAAGTGGAAAAGAGATACTGATCAGCTCTTCAAACTCTGTTACTGCTACTCACTCACTGCAACTAAATAAACAGGCGAGATCAACGCACCGGGCTTTTATCGATTTGTTTCCGCGTTTGTGGACTCGCTTTACAACATAACATCAAAGCTGCATTTTAGAAAAAACCAAAAAAACTGGAAAAAGCTTACTCTTGATGATGATGATTAGGCGTTTGCGGTTTCAGCTTCAGGGTGGTAATAAAGCATTTCGTTCCACATCATCTCTCTGATCATTCGTTCCTCCATGTTCTCGTCTATGTCCAGAGAGATGGGGACATGTGCAGGCGGATTGGATCCAGGATCAAACAGTCCTGCCATGTACGGGTGTAAGAGTGCATCGGTTACAGAGATTCTCTTGGTTGGATCGAACACGAGCATCCTCTGTAACAAATCTATAGCTAGAGGATTGGCTTGAGGGTAGAGATTGGATAGATGTGTACCCCTTGAGAAAGGAAGAGACTTTATAAATCTCCGGGCTTTCGGGTTGTCTATGAACCGGATATCTGATTCTTGTTGGCTACCAACAACATTGATGATTAGCTTAAGCTGGTTGAGGCATTCTGTTCCCGGGAAAATTGGTTTTCTGCCTAGAATCTCGGCGAATATGCATCCAACTGACCAGACATCAATGGAGGTTCCGTAGTTATCACAGCATAGAAGAAGCTCGGGTGCTCGATACCAACGTGTAACCACATATTCCGTCATAAACTGTTCATTGCCTCTGCTCGTTCTCGCCAACCCGAAATCACAGATCTTTAGATCGCAATTAGCATTGACTAAGAGGTTCCCGGGCTTCAAATCCCGGTGAAGGATGTTTGCCGAGTGAAGATACATCAATCCTCTAAGCAACTAAACAATACAACAAAACACAAAACCTATGTCAATAACTACGCGATAATACTCGAAATGTAAGACTTACCGTTGGAGGGTTAACATTACCTGGAACAAGAAGTATTTGCAGTGATCATCAGAAAGAGACTGAGAGGATTTGATGATCTGATGAAGATCAGTATCCATTAGCTCATAAACCAAATAAACATCTTTGAAACTCGATCTATTCGAAGGCAACATAACATCATTAAGCGCGATCACATTATCGTGCCTCACATGCCTAAGAAGTTTGAGTTCCCTCAACGTTCTCAAAGCATCAACTCGGTTCTCAAACACATTGTGAATCTTTTTAATGGCAACTCTCTCGTTGGTCTCTCGGTTGATCGAAGAACAAACCACACCGTAAGCTCCTCTTCCAATGGGTTTAATTGGAACATACTTAGTATCGATTTCGAACAATGTTTGCCACATCGTGTAGTAATGTTTCCCTTGTTGTTTAATCCCATTTGGTGGCTCAACTAACATCGCCATTCTTCTGCTAAAACATCAACAAAAACCCAAATTCTCAGTCTTTTTCCAAAATTAGGGAAATCTTCAAAAAGGGTTTATAGGGATTTTCGAAATTTTAGGGATTTAACGAATCATTGAAGCTTTTTCTTCTTTACGTTATTCCTATTGAAAAAGGAAAAATTCAATTTTTTTTTATCCTTTCCCTTGACTTAGCTATCAATCTTACTACTCCCCCCCCCCCAAAAAAAGCTAACTTTCGGCGTAATCATAATTCAAACTCTTTATCGAATTCAAAAAAAACCAAAATTAACTCAAAATTCGCAGTAAAACAAGGTGAATCATGCAAAAACCAAACAAAAAAACGGAGATTTCAACATACCCAAATTGTAACTACAGAAGCCGAATCGTTGTTGTTGTTGTTGTGTGCTTGTTTGGTGATCAGAGAAAGAAGAGAAGGGTATGATTGGATCTGAATTGAGAAGGCTTCTTCATAGTTATTAAGAAGATATAAGAGAGAGAGAGAAGAGAGAGAAAGTTAGGAAGTGGTGAGACCCATACGTTGGAATGGTAGAGAAGAGGAAGAAGAGGAAGCAATACGTTGTGTTGATGATGAAGCTTTTGTTACTTCTTTTTTTCTTTTTTTTTCGGAAAAAAACAAATAAAATTAAAATTGTTTTTTTGGAAAGTCTGCTAATCACGAAAACGACATTCTTGTAAGATATTTTGTTTCTCCTCCTTTAATAAAAAAAAAAATTTCAGTTACAAACTATCTAAATTCTAGAGAAATGGATATACATATCTGAAAAAAAAAGTTACATGGACTCTTCATATATACACATCAGCAGTATTTAATAATTATTACCAATTAAATTAAGATTTGGTTATTGAATCAAAGAAGTTAAACATGTAAATACTAAACTATCCATTACTAACGCGGCGTTGGGCGAATAGTAAACCACGTATGCTTCCCAAACTTAGGGGTTGTGGGGTGTTCATTTCGATTTCTGCTCCCTAAAATAGGATAAGATCAATTAAATTATAGAATAAGTTTTGGTTATTGAATGAAAGAAGTTAAATGTGTAAATATTATACTATCGATTTGTAATTAATTAAAGAAAATAGAATAATAATTTATTAGATTTTTATGTATAAATGCGTACACGAAAATACAAATAGATGGATCAAGTAACCGGCTAAGCACGTGGGTGCAAGTGAAATGAAATGAGACACGTGGCTGACGTAGATTGGTAGCATCCTCTTTTTGTCCGAAGTTTCCACTGAAAGCCGGTGTAGTTAAACCTAACTCAAAAGCCTCAGAAAGTGCGTCAAGTACAACAACTCTTGGATAACACCCTCTGTTTTGGTCGGAGGCTTTGTAAAAAGAGGATTTAAAAAAAAGGATAAGTGTGGCTGCTGGGATTCGAGCCCAGGTCTCCACGGCCACAACGTGGAATTCTTACCACTAAACTACAGCCACTTTGTTGTTTTGCTATGACATTAACACTATTTTATTAATGTCTTACGTTATTACTAATTTGATTTATCTTTTGTATATATTTATTATATATAGAACCTTTTTTTTCTTTCGACATTCTTTTAACAAAATTATAATTTTAATAACATAATAAGATTAATATAAATTTATTTGTACAGATTAGAAATAGTTATTACAATTAAATATAAGAACTATTTTTGTTGGTTTTGTTTTTTTTACTATTATTTTTTATGGCAGTTTAATACGATTTAAATACAGAAGATATCAGGTACTAAACCAATCACGTTATCATCCCTAGATAGTATGTATATACAGACCCAAAAAAAAAACCAAAAGTTCATGCTTTCGACGTTCTCTTGTTACAAAATATGATTTTTATATGAGCGCATTGGCGACCTTGGATACAAAAGCAAATCAATCCACCAATTCTATTCCTCTTGACTCTCCGAGAGGTTTTCTTCTTCTTCACTCACCAGTTAAACTGCACAGAGAGAGACAGAAGCAACAAAACCAAAGACAAGGGTTTAAAGATTCGATTAAGTAAACTGCACATGATTAAATTTCTCAGAACACGAACCAGCTTCTTCTTCTTCTTCTTTTTCTCGATGTATGCCACGAGATCCTCCTGTCGGCCAAGAGAATCATCCAGAGCCTGCGTGGGAGAGAGGAACAGTGAGAGATCGGGGAAGACTCATTGAATGCATAATGAAAATGGAAAGATGAGAAAAAGAGAGCTCGAGAGGAAGTTTTTTTTTTTTTTATGTTACCTTCTTGGTTGCAGCGAGCTCTTGTTCCAAGACATTGGCTCTGCTAATGGCAGCATTCAGCATCTCTTCCTTCTCAGGAGGCATAGCTGTTGGCTGTGCACTCAAGATGGTGACTTTCTGCTCGAGCTCAGCCATTCGTTTCGTGACAGCCATGAACTCTTCCCCTGAGATGGTTGCTGTGGCCAATTTCTCTGACTGCATCGAGCTCTTGTTCATCGAGTTGTCGTCGCAGTAAACTGGGCTCGAGTATATGGTTGACTCGGTCAGCTTCCTGGGGACGTTTTTAGTCACTCTAATCATGGTGACCACGCCCATTACAAAAGCCATGACGCCAGTGAAAATGGGAGATCTCCCGTTTTCATTTGTAGCTTTGCAAGCCTCTTGAATGGCGTAAACATCTCCTGTTCAAAGACAGGGAAGTATTTGAAATCAAATGTCTCTTATACTGTGTTTTGTACCAACAAGTTTAGAATCATTCAGATGTATCTTTTCAAACTAAAGCCATTTTCCGACAAATAAGTTAATTTTAAAAAGGAATGCACGAAATCCGTTATACCTTTCGAAATCGAGAATTTATGAGCTTCTGGCATGTTCCAAGCTGGGTGAGCAACCACGACCTGAGATGCAAGGAAATGTAGGGAGGAAGTCAAAACCGGTTGCAAATTCTTTGGTTATTTGACAGCAAGAATTCGAAGCGTCACATATAAGTCCGAAGGAAGTTAGTCATTCTTACATTTTGACAAGGAGAGACCTGTGAGTGTTTAGTTTCAGGAGCTACCTCAGCTGCAGAGTCATTTCCCTGGAAGATCATATAATCTCTATAATGAATGAATGAATGATGCAACTGGTTGCACAAGGAATTGCAGAATCAATTTGTCAAGATAAAGATTATTGGCGCAGCATATAGATTAGCTCAAAGCAAGCAAGACCTTGGAGTGCTCAATGTTTTCCTCGGAGATAGTATTCTCTGCAGCATTTTCAGCTTGGGGTCTCTTTGAGCATTTGTGATCACCATTGTTCACCCTCTGTAAGTCAATGGTGAGAATCAACTAGATTTTCATAGAGAAAGTTCTTGTCGCTACAGTAGATCAAATAACTTGTAGAAAACAGAAGAAGAGCCATTCACCTTCATAATATCTGGATTGTTCCATGGCCCTTTGTCTGAGCGCATGCAGCCACCATTGTCAGCACAGGTACAAGAACCTCCCAGAAACTCGGGTAGCTCACTAGTATAAAAAAAATAAATGAGAATTCAGCCGTCAGTAGCTAGCTAGCTCTATAACATATACCAACACTTGTATGAATATGCATATTACAGAGAAAGAAAGACTATCTTTTGAGATCTCAAGCAGAAATTGTTTTGAAGAGCTCACCTAGCATCAATGATTTCAAGCAACTTGCTTTGGTACTTGTTGCCAAGAACCTGAGTATCAAATAAGCTAATTAGTTAATAGAATATCTTTCATTCAGAACAGCTAGAAAGGATAGCAATAGGTGTTTGGATACTTGCATGGATCTTTGCTGTTGTCTTTGGGTCAAGGAAGGACTTAACCGTGTTCCACAACATCCTGAATCCTGAGCCAGCATTGATGATAAACATCCTGTTCAAGGTCTGAGTAGATGACAGATGGAATGAGAATTGAAAAAGAAGTTGACCAACCAAGAATCATTCATGAAAGATAATCAACAACGATAATATAAACTGCACCTCGGGATAGTTGTCGCCATCGACCTTTTGAAGACGAGTAATCAAATCCCTTGCCGCCTTGTTGAAGTTTTTGAGCCCCTGTTATAACCAGTTTGTATGAATTATCAGGTTCTGATAATATTTTGGATGCACATGGCTAGATAATACACCATTTTTGGTCAATTTTGGATAAATAGTTTCTATTCAGGTTGCGTTGAAGAAATGTAAATGTTTTACTATACCACTCCTTGGACATCAAGAATAGTGGTACTTTGATCAATGTGCTTCTTAGCAGCGATGGAGCATGCTGGGAACTTAACATTGAAAGTCCTCTCAAACTCCATCACATGGTAGTTTACATATCTATCCATCGTTGTAACTTGCATCAACTTGGTAGAGTCTACTTGACCTAGCCTCTCAATGTACACAGGTCTTCCTTCCTTGTCGACTCCGTGGTGCCCTTGAGGGTAGTATTTCAACACTTCATCTATTTCCTTGAATTCAAAATCCTAAGAGGTATACAAATTACAAAGAAAAAAAGAGTGTAAATAGATAGTTTTCAATCACAATGCACCCATCCTGAATTCATGAATACCTCCATAACCGTGTCAGCACCAAACTCCTTCCTCCATCGGAGCATGTCAGACCACATTTGTTTGGTTTTCTCGAGATCAAATTTCCTAGCTTTCAAAAACCTGCAGAATACAGAAAACGAAAGAACATACAAGCTAAGCTTGAACATGATGGTTCAATGTTCTGATCTCTAATATCCTATAAAGATAGCTGACCTGAGCATCATATGGTAATCATCATGTTTGTCCGGGAGCAGCTCGTCGAGAATGAGCGCTTGGCGGAATGCATCAACCGCTTTCAACTCCTCTGCGTCATGCTCATCCTCGATGATCTCCACGGACATGACTTTGCTACTTCTTCTCTTCCTAGTCAATGAATACCTCAACTTTGAGGAACTCCTCTTCTTAAATGAACACACCTTGGGTTTCTCTCCATGAACTTCAACATCTAGTTAAAGAATCCATAAAAACCCACATTACATCAAGAAAAGCAATAAGAAGAAATATTCACAGCAAAATCAATGGGAAGACAAAAGGGACTTACCAATGGTGAGAGACATGGTGTGTTATATTGTATAAGTGTGGATTAGGCAGATACGGGCAGGCGAGACAAAACACTCTAAATGAGTGTCTTATTATAACATTCAAAGGTCCTTTCCAAATGCCTGCAAAATATCAAATCTCCAATTACATTCGAAGGAACATAAAATTCTTCACAAATCAACTCAAACGAACACATTCCATTAAAAAAAAGCAATCTAGCGTTTCAAAAAAACTCATATTCCTTTCACCTAGCCCCAAATTCAAATGCACATTTCAGAAAATCCATGATTTCAGGCGAGATTGATGAATATGGAGGAGAAAAAGATTGGATAATTTACCTCTGCAAAGAGAAAATGAGAAGATGGTGAGAGATTAAAAAAAGGAGAATGAAAACGCTCCGAAAATCTCTCGCAATCTTTCTTTTGGATTCTCGATTCCGAGAGTCTCGAGAGAAAGCTCCACCACAATTTTTGTTTTCTCCTCTTGACCAACCATTGATTCTCTATTTCATTGCTCTCTCTCTCTCTCACATTGTTATTCTTAAAGACAAGCTTTATTTTTTTGTTGATTCTCTTATGTAAATTACAGGCTTAGTTTGCCATAATACAACACAATAAATCTATTGTACAAAGATTTCTCTTCATTGATAATTTACTCACTATACTTAGTAAGTTTTGGCCTTTCGTGTCCCTTTCCCTTTTCGTTTACCAGCTTTCTTCTTCTTCATACCATTCTGTTTTTCGTCATCATCACTTGCCTTAATCACAACTTCTTTACAAATAGAAACCTCCTCCTTGGGTTTGCTTCTCTCGGCCTTCCTCTTCTCAACAAAGCTAACTACCCCGCGGAGAACAACATCAGTATCGTCGTCCTGCATCAACTCTTCAGCTAACTCAGCCGGAGTAACCTCTGTAGAATCAATCAGCCTCTCGATTTCCTCACAAAGAGGATGGTTCAAGCCATCTAAACCGAGGTAATTAGAAACCAATGTCCTAAATCCTAAGCCTGTACAATAAGACATATTGATATGCATATCCATTCTTCCAGGACGTAGCAATGCAGGATCAAGCCGCTCCTTGTGGTTAGTCGTGAACACGATGATTCGCTCATCCCCAAAGCTCGACCATAGCCCATCAATGAAATTTAGGATCCCTGATAAAGTCACCTGCTCAAGACAATATCACAATAAGTACCCTATAGATTCTTCTCTCAAAATCAAAATCACAAATTTCGAAAGATCTCACCTTTCCTCTTATTTTTTCATCTTCTTGATTCTCAGCTTCCCTGTCTCTCACCTCGGCATTGCAATCGATATCCTCAATCACCAAAATCGAACGATTCGTTGTGGATAACAAAACCCTCTTCAATTCACCATTGTCATAAATACTGCTAAGCTCAAGATCAAACACATCGAACTTGAGGTAATTAGCCATTGCAGCGATCAAGCTCGATTTACCAGTTCCTGGAGGTCCATACAACAAGTAGCCTCGTTTCCAGGCTTTACCAACTCTCTTGTAAAACTCTCTCCTTTTAAGAAACCTCTCCAAATCATCGATTATCTTCTTCTTCGCAGCTGGATCCATCGCCAGTGTATCGAATGTCGAAGGATGCTCGAGACTGATACACCCCCAATTCCCACCGGCACATCCATCGTCGTCGTCGCTCGCGTACACATCTCGGCTATAGAGCTTCACCACTCTCAGATTCCTCTTGATCTCTTCCGACTCCCCAACAACGTGGCTCAAATAAGATCCCATGACTTTCTCTCTCAGCTTCTTCTCGAATGTGAGCTCGTAGTACCGTTTCACTTTATCCCCTTTCTCGTTCTCCGACTGAACGTAGCTCCACTTCACCTCGCAATTCTCGAACGAATCAAAGATCTCTTCTCCTTTCTCGATTGAGATTGTGAAATGCTTCTGCTTTGGGGTTTTCCCGACGCGTAAACGCTCCGTCTCGGGGCCGATTTTGTTCCGGAGGTACATCTCCGCCGCGTCGAAGACTTGATTCCTGTTAAATCCGAAGTTCTCGTCGATAATCACCGTGAGATTCTTTGATTTCGGAGTGAAAAACCGGTCGAATAATCTGGAGAAGTACGATCGGAGCTGCTCCGGCACGAAATCGTGGAACATCGATCTAAAGAGCATCAAGAATCCGGTTAAGGATGCGTACGCTGAGAACAGCGTCGACGGTGAGAAAGAGAAATCGGATGAAGGAAACATCTCTGCTGGATCTATCGATCTGCATAAAATCTCTCCGGCAAAATTTCCGATGACCTAAAGATTCAAGAAAGGGGCTTTAGAAGCGATGGATGAGTAAACAATGTGAGAAAGAGACAATAGTTTTATAGACGCACATGACAAATACTTTTCATCACATTTTTATTATTCCTTAAATGTGAAAAGGCTTTCTCGAGGGAAGGAAAAAAAAAAAAGAAACTTGCAGAGAAAGGAAGCTTGCGTTGCAAGGAGATGCGCGGTGTACACGTCAGACGTCAACGAGAAGCGACACGTGTCTTGATCCACCTGCTCTTTACCTTTGATTTGGTCCGTCAATGAAGAACAAATAAGTCAAAAAAAGGTATTATTGTAAGGAAAAGGTTCTTTGAAGTTTCTTCATGTCAGACATAGTGTTGGATAATCTCTCCATTAGCACAAACAAACAATAGGTTTAGTTAAGTTATAACCCAAATTGAAAGCTTAAAAGAGAAGTCCATGGTTATGAGTAAAGAAAATTCTATAATTATGGTAAATAAAAAGGTACAATTATGGAGAAGAAAAAGTTTTTACAATTGTCATGATATGATTTTATTGTGTTTAGGATAAGGCTTAGAAAATATTTTAAAATATGTTAAGACACGAGTAAATAAAGATTAGAGTATATAATAAGCTAGTACACACTAGTATAAATAGGAGTGTTTGGTGACATGTGCAACTATCCAATCCATTGGAAAAATAATATAAAGAGTGTTCATTCTAATATAAAAGGACTTTGGCTTCGATTCCTAACTAGATTTTAACCGGTGTGCCCCCACGGGAATTTTGTTTTTTTTTTATATCAAATTTTATAATATAATTTGTATTTTTTGTGTTTAGATATAATTTTTTGTATATTTATTTTTTGTCATATGAGACACAAAATTATATTGGTGTTTAGATATAATTTGTTTTGTCTAATCCACCCTAGAACGGGAGTTCATTATGTTGACATAATCTTTTTCTAATCCGTCCTAGAACGGGGGTAAGTTATAAATTTTTTTTATGATATTTAGTTTTATTTTTTTGACAAAATGTATTTGTGGATGTAAAAGTTTGAGATGTGTTAACAATTTTTTTTTTTGGTATAAAATATATTGTATAGTTTTCTAAAATTTTAATCCACAACGAGGGCATGCGAAAAAAAATTATTTGTTTTTGTTTTTATGTTTTCTATTTTGTATGGAAAAATATATTTTTGGTATGACATGTATGATTCAAAATTAGTGATTTTAGCTATCTAAATTTTCTGACCCGTTTTGTTATATATATTTTCAGATTAAATATATTTTTAATACCTAAATTATCCATTCAGACTCTTAACCATTGTTTTGTTATTAATTTGCCAATAAAATATAATCATAAATATTTTATATAATCAACATAAATATCATATCATTTACACCTACAAATCATCATAAATATTTTATATTTAAAATATGACCATTATTTTCTTTATGTGAATTATCTTTTTTATTTCAAATAAAAATTGGTAATCTTAATAAATTTTTCTAATAGTATATATATTATTTAAATGACAATATCTAAATTAAATCTAAATTAATATCCAGTTATTATTTTTATAAAGATACAATAATAACTGATTTTTGTGATTTTTGGTAAGTAATCTAACATATATTTAAGGAAATCCAAAATAATCTAAATTAATATTTATTTGGTATGAGCAAACTTAAAGTGAAAGATTGAACCAGAAATGGGCACGACAACGAAGAAGCGAACAAATGAGAATGATACTCCGGTACCTGGAACGGCTGAGCGCAAAGATCATCGTTCACGTTTGATCTTTAGTTTAAAAAAATCTTTAAAAAATAAAAATAGAAAAACATATGAATTAGGAATTTTCCAAGAACTCAAAAGATAAAAATATGCAATAATGTATGGTAGATTCAGATTAAGTGCTAAGTAGACTCATATAAGTATTGGATTTATGCTGATATTAAATATGTAAAAAACATGATTACTTTTCCATGGGTGATAAGGTCTCTCCTCTCTGCATCTACAATGACGGCTAAAGCTGGTCTGGAGACAACAAAATCAACACTTATTTACTGATGATGTCCTATAATTAAGTACCAAATTACTTAAAGTTTTTTTTTGCTTAATATTATAGATTAAGATTTTAGAATCACATGTCTTTGAGGCTATAATTAGGCTATAAATGTCCTTGCTTATCTGCAATATAAGCTTCTCATCCTTCATTGACCATGTTGAAAAACGCGAGAAAAATTCTATATCATCAGCCTAAAAAAAAAAAGGTAAAACGTTTATATTTTTAAGGTTTTTCACCAAAAACAAGAAGAAACAATATATTTTTGGAAGCAATATGTATCAATGGTTGAAATGATCTTTTTTATATAGACGAATGAAAAGTATTGCAGAAGTTTAGGTTTGGCTAAGAAAATCTAAACAAATATATGCTATTATTGGCAAATCTTTTAAAATACGGATATTTGATTCTTAATATTTTGGCATTAGTAAATGAATGTTATCTATATACATAATCAAAATTTTGGTTATGCAAATCTAATTAATGATATATATTGTGATTAATGGCAGCAAACTTGTAATATTGAAATTTTAGGAAATCACAAATTAATTCATTTAGTATATATATTTTTGTGCAAATGTATTTAGTTTGTATAATAAGTCATGCGATTTTACAAATCTAATTAATTAATGTTTATTTTCTTTTATCGTTGGAAGCTTGTGGTATAATTTTAATTTTGAATTTGAATAGAATAACCATTTCTGATTTAGATATTATGATAGTATTTTTTAATAAATCTTTATTAATATAAACGAATATTAACAAAATCTGGACAGTCTTACCAAGATTAATTAGATTTGCATTTCGAATTTAATTCTAAATTAACAATTTCTAAAATTGTGTGATTCCTAAAATATTAATCATTTTATATATGTAAATAAAAAATATTGAATATTAGTAACTGAATGTTGTCCATATGCATGATCGAATTTATGGTTGTGCAAATCTAATTAATAATATATTTATTTTTCAGTTTGAAAAGATTCAATTATAAATCCGAGTGTATTAATAAGATTTAAATTTAGAAGTAAACATATTTTGTTATTAATTCTGAATATTTTGTTTGTAACTGTTGATAAAATCTCAGAAAATTTACATTAAATTCAAAATTTAAGATTATCTTTCAATGCAAATTGTTAATTTTGAATCTGTATCATTTAAAAAAAATTGATTATTAAAATATTTGGCATAATATAAATT
>PKMM01019964.1:276278-313410 GCA_002933915.1 Eutrema heterophyllum
TTGGCATAGTCTGAATTTTTCTAATTACGAATTAAAATTAATTTATATATATATAATAGGATTAATTAATTAAACTACTCTTTAATTGAACCAAATATAATTAATAATTAATTTTTTAATTTAACCAAAAATATTTGTTTAGCAACATGAATGGTAGTTATCCGTGAAAAGAATAATAGTTATCCAGAATAGAAATAGACTAAAATGAAGGTGTAACTGTTTGGGCACAAAAGTATACATATTTTTAATAGTATAGATTGTCTAATTATCCAATCCACTGAAGAAAACAGGCGCTAACTGGAACTGCATTATGATTAGGTCATAGCCCAATCTCCATTAGGAGATAGTTTGCTCAAGGTAGTGATGGCTTCGCAGTTCCGAATCCTATCTCTAGCCCAATCTCCATTATCACTGGAAGTGTCATTAGTAGACCAACTGTGGAGATAGTTCGCTTAAGGCAGTGATGGCTTCACAGCTCTGAATCCTCTCTCTAGTCCAATCTCCATTATCACTGGAAGTGTCATCAGCAGACCAACTACACTATGGACTGTGAAACCATCGCTGCCTTGAGCGTACTATCTCCTTCAGTCGATGCATACTGTACTATTGCCTCTTCCACTCCACTCAATGAAAAATAAAGCTTTCCATACAAGAATGCATAAACTGTGAGGAAAACAATCTGCAATACTGAGAATAACTCAGTTATGTTAAGAAAGATTATAGTCTACGGTAAACTCAGTTTAACATTAGAAGATCAGAAGTTACTATCGAGTTGATATAGAAGCCTATGGTTGTGAAGTAACATGATTTCATGCGCAAACAAATCTAAGCGATGCCCAAGTCTGTAGAGATCCCTACTCAACGTTTGCTCCCCGTTACCACATGCAACTTTGGCTTCCAAGAGGGATATTTGGTTCAAACCAACATCTCTTCCTTTACCTACTTGGATGTACTCGTGATGAGTGATATTACCACACCTCAGAGTTGTTGCAATTAGATCCAGCTTAAGCTTCACGGAACTCGATCGAAACAGAATCCAATTTCACGAATCACTCAACTCACGATCACTCAAGAAACTTATAGAACCAGATGAAAGATTGAACAAGAAAGAAAAATTGACAAAAGAGATTAACGAGTTTGGGCCCTCGATATGAGAAACAACCCTACGTCTCGGCCTGGTTCTTCTTGTAATCCACTAGCTCCATATGTGATTACAAAATATTGAAAGTGCATATATGTGGCTAGATCTATGTGTTCGAGTGATACGAGTATGTACGTGCATAAAGTAAAGAACACATAGAGTTTTTTAACGAGGTTCGGTTTCCCTACATCCCCGAGACCTAGTCCAGAACAAATCCACTAGAACAAGATTACAACTTACAATTGCGTATGGTATCCAGCACTACAATGCCTACCATTTTTTTTCTAGATGGATACTCTGTGGACATGGTATCTCTACAAAGTCTACTGCTTGGCTACCACCGATACAAACACCATCTTACAAATGTGCTTGTACTCCATCAACCATCACCAACGGATCTACAAATCCTGTATGATGGGGCGACGCCACACACACCCGTGTGCATCTTCTCCATAAACCCTAGACGCGTAACTTGGTTTATATAGTTAAGGGTCAAAACCCTAAGTTTACTAAAGCCCACATGATTTCTCCATCCTCTTGGGCTTCTAAACTCACGTGGCCATGTTTCTTAAAACAAAGGAAACGCCACCAATAAGAAACAACTCAATACCGCAAACACACGCAGAACCAGAACTTTCCCAAACACCTTTGTGCCTGGCTACTCCCAGGAAGTTCAGAGCTTGCTCAAACTTGTTGATTGGGAGTACATTTGTTAACATATCAGCTGGATTTTTCAGAATTGAAATCTTATGCACTTTCACCTCTCCTTGAGTTATAATGTCCCTTATGAAATGCAGCTTTCAGCTTATGTGCTAGTCCTCTCATGATGAACGTTATTCTTTGTCAAACACAAAGCACTTTGTGAATCACACCTAAGTTAAAACCAACAGAGTTAAAACCAACAGAAGACACAACACCACACATCAACTGATTCTTGTTTAAAACCCAGTTCTTCTGATAAACTTTTCAACCAGATGCTTTTTTTAACTGCTTCGACTAAAGCCATACACTATGCCTCAGTTGTAGATAAAGCAACCACATGTTGTAACCCAAATTTCCAGCTGATTGTGTTTCCTCCAGCTGTAAAAATATAACCCGAGATTAATCTTCTCTTGTCCAAGTCTGATGCAAAATCAGAATCACATTAACCTTCAACTTCAAACTCCTTGTTCTTTCTGAATACAAGCTTAAAATCTTGAGTTCCCCCTTCAGATATTTCAGTACCCACTTAACCGCAGACCAATGCACCAACTATGGTTTATTCATGAACATGCTCACCAATCCAACTGCATAGGCCAGATCACATCTAGTGCCAATCATCGCATACATTATGCTGCCAATAGCATTAGCATAAGGTATGTTCTCCATAGTTATCTCTTCTTCATCATCTTTTACAGCAAATAATTTGAAATGAGCCCCAACTGGTGTTGATACTGACTTTGCTTCATCCATATTGAATACTTGTAGAATTTTCTTGATATAACCAAATTGAGACAGTGTTAGAACTCCAACTTCACGATCTGTTTCTATATATATATATCCATTCCCAAGATTCTTCTTGCTGGACCCAAGTCTTTCATCTCAAACCTACTGCTCAACAAATCTTTGACCTTTCTAATTTCATCCATGTCTTTTGATGCAACCAACATATCATTTATGTAGAGTAATAAGTAGACGAATATTCTTTCTTTTGCTTCCTTGATATAGACACAATGATCATACTCACTCTTCTTGAATCCATAACTAATCATAAAATGATCAAAGCAATTGTTTCACTGTCTTGGAGCTTGTTTAAGCCCATACAGAGCCTTTTGAAGTAGACAGACATAATCTTCTTTTCTTTTACTTTATAACCCTCTGGTTGTTCCATGTAAATCTCCTCGTCAATAACTCCATGAAGAAAGGCAGTCTTTACATCAAGCCGCTCCAGCTCAAGGTCCAAATTTACTGTTATAGACAATAGCATCCGTATAGAAACATGCTTCACGACTGGTGAGAACACTTCTTGGTAATTAATACCTTCTTTTTGACTATACCTTTTTACCATTCATCTAGCTTTGTACCTTGGCTTCTCTACTCCAGCAATCTCAGGTTTTAATTTGTAGACCCACTTGCAGCCAATTACTTTTCTCTTATCTGGTCTCTTCACTAGTATCCTAGTCTTGTTTTTGTCTAACAAACCCATCTCCTTATCAATTCCACCATTCCATAAATCTTTTTCTTTACTCTGAATGGCTTCGTAATAATCTCTTGGATCTTCCGTACTCATGTCCTCTGCAGCAAGAAATGCAAATGCAGAAATATCATAGTCTTGTAACCTTGTTGGAAGAGCTATTCCCTTCTCGGTCTATCTCTTGCTAACTGGTAGTCACCGAGATCTTCTTCTTGCTCAGACTCTGAGTCACTGACATATTCCTTCTGAATATTTTCTCCACCTGAAGGTGTAGTTTCCCTTGCCTTTTTGACACTGATGTCAGTTTCCATAACTACTTTTCCACCTTCTTTGTTGTTGTTAGTCATAACTACTTCTTTGTTTTGAGGTTCCTTGATGTCTTTGTAGACTTTATCTTCAACAAATACGACATTCTGCTTATGACGTATTTATGTTCATCTAGTAACCATATCTTGTATCCCTTCACACCCGCAGGGTAACTAATGAAGACACCCTTCACTGCTCTAGATTCAAGCTTTCCCTGCTCCGTGTGAACATATGCCAAATGAACAAATCTCCTTAGATGCTTATAACCAGGTTTCTTTTCCAGCCATAACTCCTCTGGTATGTTACTATCAATTGCTGTATAGGGGCTTCTATTGATCAAATACACAGAGGTTGAAACAACCTCAGCCCATAACTCCTCTTCCAGACCAAGCTCATCTACATCTCACTTTCTCCATTATAGTTATGTTCATCCTTTCTGCTACACCATTTTTGTTGTGGCGTATATGTACAAGTGTGATGCCTTTCAATCCCATTCTGTTTACAGAACTCATGAAACTCCAGGTTGCAAAACTCTAGGTCGTTATATGTCCTAAGACACTTCACCTTTTTGCTGACCTGGTTCTCAACAAGTTTCTTCCACTTACAGAATTTGTTGAATGCTTCATTCTTAGTTGATAAGAAATACACCCAGACTTTCCTTGTGTAATCATCTATGACTGACATGAAGTATTGTTTTCCTGACAAGCTTGGAGTGACATTTGGAGAACCCCAGAGATCCATGTGAATGTATTTGAGAGCCTACCAGTATTGTGCTTTCCAATGTGAAAGCTTAACTTCTTGTGTTTTCCCATTACACAACTTTCACAAAAGGTCATATCGCTTATTCTCCTTTTGTCAATGATCCCTTTCTTAGCCAGAATCTGTAGATTTTCGACACTCATGTGCCTTAAGATTTAAGATAAGCACACTACAAGAAAACTGCCCATTTCGGACGGCCGAATCCGTCGGTATCCTGTCGGAAACAGCCATTCCAGATGGATTTCCGACAGATTTTGGTTGTCGGTTCTATCTCCTCAGGAATCAAAATACGTCAGAAATCTCTCGGAAAAATCCGACGGATTTCCGAGGGCCATTTTACCCAACGGATTTCCGAGGACACGTCCGTCGGGGATAATTCCGACGGATTTCCGACGAACATTCTGTCTGGGATAATTCCGACGGATTTCCGAGGACCTGTCCGTTCAGGAAAATTCTGAGGGACTTCCGAGGACCTGTATGTCGGGGATATTTCCGAGGGATTCCCGAAGGCCTACGTTCCGACGGTGTTCTGACGGATATAGGATCAATCGATCTTAAAAGATGGGATTGATCGATCCGATTCCGTCGGAAATCCCTGGGAGATTTCCGACGGATTTTAAAAAATAATTTTTTTTTTAAAGAAGTTATGGATTTATTTATTAAATAATTTATAAAAAACGAAAATGAAAAATTAATTAAATAATTAAAAATCTTATAAAAAATAATAATTATTATTATCGAAAATGTTGGAAAATTACAAACAAAAAAAAATACATCAAAGTAAATCAGGCGGGAAATCATCGAATTTCAATTTAAATAAATCCGCCAATTTTTTGCTCCTTGTATTCTGAGTCGAGAGCTCTTCCTCCAAAGCGTTGAACTTCTCCTTGAGCTCTTCGTTTTGCCGGATAATGTCTGGATCCGTCGAAAAACCACCCGAAGAAGTTGAGGGTTGGGACGCAATCTTACCCAACCCTGGCCGACGACCTTTTTTAACAGGTTATTTCCTACAAAAACAATACCAAACATTAGATCTTATTAACAAATAAATCTCTAAATTGAAATGATAATCTATAAGTATTACTTACCATGAGCACTATGTCGTTGATCTCGGGCCGAGTGAGCTGGTTCGAAGCGGTGATGCCGTCCTGCGATCTCTGGGTAAGGATCTCGTCATGCACCTTCGTCACCTTCTCGACGAGCTCCCTGACGGTTGGATCTTGAATTTGGCCGGTCTTCTTGTTGGTGTGCGTCCTCACCATCACTTTTAGGTGATCCGGAACTTCGTCGTCTTCCTCCGTCTAGAAAATAACTAAACCGTTAGTTACTAATAAATATAATAAAAACGATATTTAAAAATAACTAAAAACACTAAAAATACTTACCATTTCGATTTCAGATTTTTTGAAACTCTTCGCCCCGTTGTTGTGGATAGCGGGTCCCTTCCCTTCTCGGAGACTGTTCCGGTTCTTGGAGTTAGTCTAAGATAGATATACGGTCTTTGGGTCTTGCAAATACGGGATGTATTCCCTAAACACCTCCGCGTTCAAGTGTTTTGACTTATCTCTACGCCTTCTCAAGCCTTCTTCCACTCATTCATGTTGCGCGAGAATTGCGTTTTAGCCTCCTTGAAAAATTCCGTCTCCACCGTTTTCGTGATGGTCCACTTCCAATTAAATTCTTGCTACAAAAGAAATATAATTAAATAAGTTAAAAAAATTTCAAAATATATAACAAAAAATAAATAAATGATAACTTACCGCAAACGTCCGAAACCACATGTTTTGTTTGTCTGACGGAATATCCGAAAATTTCTTGTACCGGGTGTCGAGGATGGAGTGCAACATCTTCAGAATCGACTTGCTAATGCCATTCCCGGATATTCCAAACCTATAAAAAACAAATTAAAAATCGGTAATTAAACAAAAAAAAAATATTAATTAAGAAAAAAAATATATATTACCAAGTAGATCTTGGAATGCGGAATTCTGGATCGAGAACTGTGAGTAATTCTCGTCCCAGCTATTGGACGAGCTCATCGATGGTCATGATCCCCAGAGGAGCTACACTCACACTATCCAGAATAGCCGGCGCAGGAGGCGCAAAAGGCGGAAGAGTACTCGAGCCAGGACGGTCACGATCGAATTGACCGTAAGACCTACAAAAATAAAAAACAGAAAAACGAATCATTTAAAAAAACATATAAATAATCATAAATATTTTTCTAAAAAATTAATAATCATAAACATTTATAAACAATACATTTATAAAAAACGTTTTTAATAAATAAATATATAAAAAAACGTTTTATAAAATAGATTTATAAAAAAACGTTTTTTAAAAATTTATTATAAAAATGTTTTAAAAAATATATATTTATCAAAAAACTTTTAAAAAAATACATTTATAAAAAACGTTTTTTAAAAATACATTTATAAAAAACGTTTTTTAAAAATACATTGTTTAAAAATACATTTTTTAAAAATGTTTTTAATAAATGAATATATAAATAACGTTTTACAAAATAGATTTATAAAAAAACATTTTTTAAAAATTATTTATAAAAAACGTTTAAAAAAATATATCATCAAAAACCTTTTTAAAAAATGTATTTATAAAAACGTTTTTAATAAATATATGTATTAAAAACGTTTTCACAAAATTCATTTATAAAAAATATATTTATAAAAAACGTTTTTAATAAAAATATGTATTAAAAACGTTTTTAATTAAATCTAATAATTCTAAAAATTTCAACAAAATCTAATCTAAAATATAATCACAAATTCAACATAATCCACACAAAAAATCCACAAATCCACAAAAATCAACCTAATCTAACAACCTAATCTAATTCCACAAATCCCACAAAATCAACCTAATCTAACAACAACAAAAAAAAAATGGNTCTAACAACAACAACAAAAAAAAAAAATGGGACTTACATTTGTGGGCCGTGGGCTGCGGTCGGCGAGCTCCGGTGGGAAGAATAGAAGATCCAGAAGACGAGAAGAAGAGAAGAAGAAAAGAAAAGGAAAAAAAGAGAATAAGGAAGAAGAGAAGAAGAGAAGAAGAGAAGAAGAAAAGAAGATCGAGAGAGAAGACATAATTTTGAAGATCAGAGAAGAAAATGAGAGAGAAGAAGGTCGATTTGATATTTATAAAGGTTTCTAACGACCTTTTTCCTTCGGGATTCCGTCAGAAATCAAATTTAATTAACCGCCTCAATTTTGAGCAATTTTCGTTTGGCGGATTAAATTCGCGGGTAAATTTCAGCATCCGTCGGAAATTTTCGAGGGATTTTCGACGGACCTTGAAATTGCATGCATTCTTGTTGGCCAGTCAACGCGGCGTACGGTCTGATCTTGGTAAATATCTAAAGCCGTCGGAAATTTCCGACGGCTTTCCGACGGGTTTAGGGTATAAGGTATAGATTTTGAAGATTTCATAAAATTTAGTGTTTAATAACCATTATTGATACATACTAATAAGAAAAACCTTTGAAAACCAAACAAAACAAGTTATTTTGGATTTCGTAACAATCGATCGATGAACGAGTTCAAGCTTTTCATAAAAACACATAGAACATATAAGGACACTTATGTGTCTGATTAGGGTTTCAATTAAAAACTTCAAAAAGTTTGATTCTTAAACACATTTCACAGAAAGTAGTTTTAATTTGGTAATTCTACATTTATCAATAATGGTAAAAAACCTCGAATTTACTGGATTTTTAACATGTTTTTTACCCTAAACCGTCGTAAATCCCTCGGATTTGAGGTTTATAACATCAGTTTTAGCCAAGGGGAATGTCAGGTTTTAGCCGGGGATTCTGAAATTTTTTCGGCTAAAACTGAAAAAGTCTGAATACGTTGGAAATCCCTCGAAAATTTCTGAGGGATTTCCGACGGTTTCAGGGAATGTCAGGTTTTAGTCGAGACAATTTCAGAATCCCCGGCTAAAACTAAAACTGGCTGAATCTGTTGGAAATCCCTTGGCAATTGGCGACGGATTCAGATTGTTTCAGTTTTAGCCGAGACAATTTCAGAATCTCTGGCTAAAACTGAAACTGGCTGAATCTGTTGGAAATTTCCGACGGATTCAGATTGTTTCAGTTTTAGCCGAGATAAGTTCAGAATCCCCGGCTAAAACTGAAACATTCTGAATCCGTCGGAAATCCCTCTGAAATTCCTGAGGGATTTTCGACGGATTCAAACTGTTTTAATTTTAGCCTAGACAATTTCAGGTTTTAGCCGGCTGAAACCCAAAATTGTCTAGAAAAACCTGAAATTGTGTAGAATCCCCATCTAATTATTTTTGGGATTCCTGAATAGAGAAAAACATTTTGGGACACTTTAGTATTTATATATATTTCTCGGGATTTCCATTCTAGCTGGGAAAATTATGTTTTATTTCATCATCAAAAGGTGAAAATTAGGTTTTTATTTCATCAAAGGGGGAAAAACATTACACGGCTGCAAGAGGACTTTATATAATGGTCATATCAGCTTAGACTCAATGAAATAAAAGACTCGAAACAACATGACTTGTGAAAAGAAAAACTACAAAGCGTTTAATCGCCAAAATTAACTCTGTTTTGAAATATAAAAAAATACATAGAGAAATAAAATTGATTACATAATTAATTACTCCGAGTCCGATAAATAATCTGATGTAGCTGAATCAGAATCCTCGTCAAATTCGCCGATCTCTTCCTTAGAATCCTCAAATACCTCGTAATCCCTGTCCATGGTGAAATCAACCACGAGGTCAACTTCAAGAGAATGCTTGATCGTACCTAAGTTACCAATTGCGTTTTCCTGCAAAGGGTCGTGCTCGGAAACACCATAAACTCTTCCCCTTGGGTGTATCGACGTAACAGTAATCCAATGGTCTTGCTTGTTCCTAACCCGTGGGTACCGAATGTAGGAAACCTGATCCGCTTGTGAAGCAAGAATGAAAGGATCGTATTTCTGAAGTCGCATTCGAGAGTGGACAGATGTAACATGAAATGCGTCCTGATGTAGACCTTCCCCTGGATTATACCAATCGCAGAAGAACGCAATGCACCTTAAGTCGATCATTCCCGGATAATGGACCTCCAATATTTCGCGGAAGACACCGTAGTAGACAACTTTTCCACATTGAGACGATATATCAGAATTACAAGTTGTCTTTGAGCTTCCTTCCCGATGAGCCTTAAAAGCATACCCTCGGGTGCAATACATCAAATAAGACTGTGCAATAAACGTCAGGCATTTCACCATCTCAACTAACCAAGTCAGAAACTCAACCCCGCTAGCAGTCATCTGACCAACCTATAAAAATTTCATGTGGACAATAATCGACACAATGTTTATATAAGGATAAGTCATACAATTTAATTATACAATAAAGCATCATTTAACACTTACATAATATTTCAACCAATCACCAAAGTCATTCTGCTTGACGACAGCAAGCTCATCCTCTGTGTAATTTGGATAACAATCGCGTATTTGGGCCATGAACATCATGTGCATGAACAAATGCATTAGAAAATAGCATTAGTATAGTACTTAATTTGTTAACTAATTAAAAAAAAAAATTAGGTACCTCTCATATTCTAAAACGTCGTCGCAGTTTGTCAGCATATACATATGCAAGTGCCTTTGCTTCTCCTCCAATAGTCGACGATCCTTGCTTTTTCCACTTAGTCGTCCAATCTGAGTAAATATATCGGGGACATAGACAGGATAACTAACTATGTTCCCTCCATCATCATGTCGTGCGGGGCGTCTACTTTTTGTTTGGACTTGCGCTGGAAAGTAGTAGCCGGCAAAGTTGGAAGTTTCTTCATTAATGCTCTGTGCGACAATAGAACTCTCGACTCTAGCAAGATTTTTCACCTTTTTCTTTAGGTGGAACATATACCGCTCAAAATGGTACATCCATCGGTATTGAACCGGCCCACCAAGTGCTCCTTCTCGAGGGAGATGAATAGGAAGATGTTCCATAACATCAAAAAATGCAGGAGGAAATATTTTCTCGAGGTTGGAAAGGAGAACCGGTATGTTTTCCCCCAGATTTTGGATTCCGGCTGCTGTAAGTGATCTCGTGCATAGATCCCGGAAGAAAGCACCGATCCCTACATATATAGTAGACATACAAAATTAAATAACTTACGTATAATGATCACACAAAAAAATGGCAACATACGTAATAGCGTAAATGTATGTACTTGCAATAGCTGCATGGACCTTCATAGGAAGAAGACCTTCAAATGCAAATGGAAGGAGGTGCTGCATGACAATCATAATTCTTCATCCCAGAAAACTTCCCTTCTGAACTATCAACGCAAATACGAAGGTTAGATGCGTATCCGTCTGGGAATTTGACACCGTGCTTAATCCAATCGAAGAACTCCTCCTTTGAAGTCGCATCCAACCGGAAAGCAGGGGGCAGTGATTTCCCGTTCGCCATTACATGCAACTCCTTACGGGAACAAATATCTGGCAAGTTCAATATGGCCTTCAAATTATCTTTCGTCTTTCCTTACACATTTAGAACAATGTTCATGATGTTGTCGAAAAAGTTCTTTTCAATGTGCATCACATCTAAAGTTCTTTCCTATTTCAATTATATTTTCTTATTTGTAATGGCGTAATATGTAATAACTTACAAAATAAANTGGTCCTTCTAATATGGCAAATCCCAGAAAATACTCTTCTTGTGCCAATTGTGGTACTCGCCACAACCGTCAACGGGATAATGCCCATTACCCCCGCATGAAACTGTCTTGTCAGCACCAAAATCTCTCAACTGAGTCATAATATAATTTTCATCTAACTCAAGAGGTGGACCATCAAAAACTTTTTTGTTTTTTCTAAACAATGTTGTGCTCCGACGATATGGATGATCATGCGATAGAAATCGTCGATGACAATCGAACCAAGAAGTCTTACGCCCATTCTTCAATTGGAACGCATCAGTGTTATTTTGACAATACGGACACGCCAACCTTCCATGCGTCGACCACCCAGATAGCATACCGTATGCTAGGAAATCACTTATGGTCCACATAAGTACCGCACGCATCATAAATTTCTGTTGAAGGGAAACATCGAACGCTTCAACACCATTTTTCCACAACATTCTCAAGTCATAAATTAATGGCTGCAAGAAAATATCAAGGGATCTCTTAGGATGCTCTGAACCGGGGACGGGGATCGTGAAGAACAAAAACTCTCGTTTCATGCACAAATTTGGCGGCAAATTGTAAGGTGTGACGATTACTGGCCACAACAAATATTGTCTCCCATGCTTTCCAAAAGGGTTGAATCCATCCGTAGATAACCCGAGGTATACGTTCTTTGGCTCACACGCAAAACTTGGATAAACCTCTTGAAAATGTTTCCATGCTTATGCATCTGAGGGATGCGCAATCTCTCCATATGAGTTATGTTATGCATGTCATCTCATAGGCCCTGCCGTGCGCTCGGATTGATATAACCTCTTCAACCTATCAGCTAGGGGTAAATACCACATTCGTTTATGTGGAACAAGTACTCTACCACTTGTATCATGATACTGAGGTTTGTGACAAAAGCGACACTTCAACTGGTTTTCGTCCTTTCTCTACTAGATCTGCACACATATATCATCTGATACGGTAATCCAAGACCAGCTCCAAGCTTTTGAATCTCGTAGTATGAAGCCGGTGAAATATTATCTTCAGGTAAGATATCTCTAACAAAATCAGCTATCGCATCAACACAATCCTCGGCTAAGTTGAAATCCGTCTTTATTGTCATCAACCTGCTTGCAGTTGATAGAGGTGATATTCCATCTCTACATCATTTGTATAATGGCTGCTTAGACGCATCTAGCATATCAAAAAACTTATGCGCTTCTAAATTTGGTTCATTTATCCTGTTACCATCCTCAAGATGATACGATGCTATGTTTTCACGAAACGCATCATTCACCATCTGAGTGTAACATGCGTTTACATATACTTCCGGTGTTGGTTCCTCTAACCTAGTACTTGAAGTACTACCAAACATATCTGATGTGCTACCATAATTACCATAACATTGCACCATTGAATCAGTTTCTCCGTGGGTATACCAAATATTGTAACCAGGCATAAATCCAGTCCTATATAAGTGCTTCCTTACTTCCCTAACCGAGACTAATCTATGATTCCGACATTTAGTACAAGGACAATACATATTACCGTATTCTGATGTCATACTATTGTTTGACGTAAAGTTCATGAACTCCGTCAATTCCCCAGTTGCAGGATCACGCGGAGGTTTGTCCATCCACGATCAAAAATAAGACACTGTGTAATTTTTTTTTGCTTTGTGTTTGTTGTGAATGTTGTGAATGAGGGGGAGAAAAATTCAGCGATTTTCCGATGGATTTTTAAATTTCAAACAACTACATAACGGCTACTACAACAGATACATTAACGTATATATATCCTTCAGAAATCGGTCGAAAATTCCCCACCGATTTCTGACGGACTTGAAACGGTCGGAAAATTCCGACCAATTTCCGAGGGAATTCCGACGAATATAAATTTGTTTGAATTTAGTCGAAAATTCCTCGTACAATTCCGACGACCCTCGAACCGTCGGAAGTTTCTGACCGAATTCCGAGGAAATTATATTCGCCGGAATTTTCTCGGTATCCCGTCGGAAATTTCCGACGGTTTAAAGGCCGTCAGAAATGCCGTCGGAAATGCGCTTGTTTTCTTGTAGTGGCATGTTCATCGCCTTCTCAGATCTCTCAAGCCAATCGGCTTCTTCCTTCAACTTCCTTTCATTGAATGTGTCTTCATCTTCACCTTTCTTTATCTCGATCTTGACTCCAGAAGTCTCTGATTCGGTAAGGAACTCTTTTAGTCCAAGGATTGATAGATGCGCATACATCCTCTTCTTCCACATCGAGAAATCCTCTTGACCGTCGAAGATCGCGATGTCGATCTTCACATTCGCCATCGATTCTTCAACCGAAGTCTCTGATACCACTTGTTGCAATTAGATTCAGCTCAAGCTTCACGGAATTCGATCGAAACAGAATCCAATTTCATGAATCACTCAAGTCACGATCACTCAAAAGCTTTTAGAATAAGATGAAAGAGAAATATTAAACAAAAAAGAAAATTGACACAAGAAATTAACGAACTCGGGCCCTCGATATGAGAAACAACCCTATGTTTCGGCATGGTTCTTCCAGTAATCCACTAGCTCTAGATGTGATTACAAAATCTCTCTTCTCTCTCAAGATCAACAACAACACTCAAGGGAGAAGAAGAGTCACGCGTATGCACTTTTTATATATACAACGTTTATTACATGTAAAGAGATTGGTTTTCACTTAACCATAAACCTATGAGAATAAACTCGGTTTAAATCACATTAAACCATCTTTCCAATTTGACATAACCAGTCTTGGTATAAACCCGATTCAGATTTGATTTTCATCACCAAAACACAACAATAGTTCAGTTGAAAACATATAGATACATAAAATGAATCAATCATATAAGTAAATCATGAAGGAAACATATAACTATTTAGTAAGGTCCATAATCCAACCATCAAAGATATCCTCGCTAAGATGTATGTCGCGTGATGCTTTGCTATTCGAGTGATTAACATCTGAAATATCAAAAAAAATTAAAATAATTTTATATAATTTAAAAATTATGAATAAAATACATTATGATATTTTAGTTTTATTAAAAAATTATGAATAAAATAATTTTAAGAGAATATTTTAAATAAAAATATAATATAATAAGTACAATTGAAATATGAAAATATTATTAAAAATTATATTATAAATATAAATATAGATATAAAGTTTAAGAATAAATATATTATATAGTTTTATATATAATCATTCACATCTCTGTCAATCACTTAAAATATATACATTAATCAGAGTATACATCTTCAACTGTACTGTTTCTACTGCTTGGTGATGCTGTTCTACCATCAGTTATACCAGTTATACCAATCAAGCATGTGGTACATATAAAACATTTGGAATTTAAAATAATAATAATGAGGTGACATAAATACGTTTCGAACAATTTTACAACTTATTTGTCGGTAAGGGGAATGTGATTTGTCTTCCCTATATATTAGTAACTAGGATTTAATCCGCGCTAACTATATAATGAGGGATAATTTTTGTTTTTAATTGTTTTAAAATTTAAGAAAAATAAATTTTTCTGAATTTTATAATATGTCTAACTAATGATTATATATAACTATCAACCCGGACTAACATGTCTACTTAACCCGTTTTGCAATGATTTAAAATATTATTCGGGCTAATCCGCAAAAACCTATAATCTTGAAAACATAACTCTAATATGCATCGCTTAAAGACTATTGTTTTTGTGGTCAGTCCACAAACTCTAAAAATCATTTTCTCGTGTCTAACTATTTATAAAATTAGTATAATATTTTTCAAAATTTTGTTTTGATATATATTCAAATAAAATATAATAATCATAGTGAAAAATATTGCAAGATCTCAAATATATTTTCTTTGAATATCTATGGATGGAATATTATTTAATAATATCATTATAGTTAAGAAACTAAATAGTAAATAACATCTTTAATGAGAAATAAATATTTTCCATATTCTCATCAATAATTTTAAAAGACAATTATATTCTTTCCTATTTCAATTATATTTTCTTATTTGTAATGGCATAATATGTAATAACTTACAAAATAAAATTAATTTTCTTAAATGACTTTTTAAATAATAATATAGAGATTTTCTTTGTAGATGTTTAATATATCAAATGAAAGCTTTATGCAATTTAACTTTTATCACTTAAAGAGTAACTTTTCCAAAATAGATTTTTATCTTTATCATATATATTATATGTTCAAAATTTGCTAGACGTCTAGTTTTGAATTAATCAGAATTAGTTTTGAATTTTAAAATATTTTCTTTATTTATTCATTTTGATAGCTAAATAATATATTAACGATGAAGTCTAAAAGATACTAACTAGGCCTGGAATTATTATCCGGTATCCGTATCCGTATCCGAGATCCGCTCCGATTCGCTCCGAAATTTCGGATATCCGGGTAGTCCGGATACGGATACAAATAATAAAATATCGGATACCACGGATACGGATACGGATAATAAAAAAATTTCGGATCGGATATCCGATATCCGGTTTAATACATGTATCATTTGTCTTGGGTTTAATTGAAATTCAGCCCAACTTTAAAACATGAAATACAATTATAATAAAGCCCAATTCACTATTAAACATTCGGCCTAATAATCATCTATCTCATTCTCTCCCCGACACACGAGCTAAAAACTAGATCAGCGACTTTTTTTTTTTGCTACAAACTAGATCTAGATCGGCGACTTTCTACAACGCACTGTCTTAATCACTGCCTCTCCAATCTCCGAGCAGTGGTACTCTCTTAGTGAGTTAGTGTTGTAAGGTAACTTCACGTCTCTCTCTCTATTCAATTTTTTGATACTTTTGTCTTTCTTATTTTGATAAATTAGAGTAAAATTACTGTGTGATGTATGTTCCTTCTTTGTGTGAATCTTTGTTGCTATTTTAGCTTTGACATTGTCGATGGTGTCGCTGCTCTCGACCTCTAGGGTTATAGTTTTTCCGGTGAGGGTTTTGACGAAGATCTGCATCTCTTTTTCGTGGATATTATAATCTTCGTTCTTCTCGTTTTGCCTCTCTTTCTCCCGGATCTGTCATAAACTCGCTAGATTTTAAAAGTTAGGTGTGGCTGCAAAAGATCAGAACAATTATCTCTTTGGGTTAGATTAGATTATATTGGGTTATTAGACATTTAAATGGATTTAGTTCATTAAGCTAATTGGAACATGATTGTTTATCTTGACTCTTATGTTTATAATAATGAGCTGGTTGTTCTTTGTTTAGATGAAATCTATCGATGAAGGTGCACAAAATCGACAGCAAGTTGTGGTGCTGCTACTGAAAGCTGTAAACCAGATACTCCAAAATCCACAGCCAGTTGTGGTGGTGCTGCTGAAAGCTCTAAACCAGAGACTGAATCTTCAACAACTTCTGAGGTAACAAAAAAAAGATCTGAAGCATGGTTGCATTTTACGAAGTCTGATGTTTTTGATAAGGCAAAGTGTAAGCATTGTTCTCAATTGATCAGTTATAGAACTAAGTCTGGTTCTACAACTAGTGCAATGTTAAATCACATACGTGCATGCAAAATGCTACGTCCAGAAGTCTATGATGCTGAAATAGATGGTAGAAAGTTGAAACAGTCAACTTTGCTTCACCAGAATCAAATAGATGGGATTTCAGGAAGTAAAGTATCGTCTTTTTTGGCTTTCAGTCAAACTGCAACTCGTAAGGCATTAGTTGAAATGATTATTATTGATGAGTTGCCTTTTAGATTTGTTGAACATATGGGATTTCAACGATTAATGAGCATTGCTCAGCCTTGTTTTGATATTCCTTGTCGTAAAACAGTGGCTAAAGATTGTTTGCTGATTTTTGAAGAGGAAAGGAGCAGACTTAGAAAGTTTTTTAGGAACTATAAAGGCAGTATTTCTGTGACTACGGATTGATGGACATCCATTCAGAATATGAGCTACATGTGCTTAACAACTCATTACATTGATGAGCATTGGAAGTTACACAAAAGAATCATTAATTTCTGCATAGTTGATAATCATGCTGGAGAAACAGTTGGTAAAATGGTCGAAAAGTGCTTGGTTTTCTGGGGAATCAGTAAAGTCTTCACCATTACGGTTGATAATGCTAGCTCAAACGACCTTGCACTCAAGTACTTGAAAAGAAAACTGACTTCTTGGGGAATAAGTATTTTGGATGCAGAATTTCTTCATATGCGATGTGGTGCTCATATTTTGGGTTTGATTGTGAGAGATGGTCTTCAGGAGGTGCATAATTCAGTATTGAAGATCAGGTCATCTNAGAATCAAATAGATGGGATTTCAGGAAGTAAAGTATCGTCTTTTTTGGCTTTCAGTCAAACTGCAACTCGTAAGGCATTAGTTGAAATGATTATTATTGATGAGTTGCCTTTTAGATTTGTTGAACATATGGGATTTCAACGATTAATGAGCATTGCTCAGCCTCGTTTTGATATTCCTTGTCGTAAAACAGTGGCTAAAGATTGTTTGCTGATTTTTGAAGAGGAAAGGAGCAGACTTAGAAAGTTTTTTAGGAACTATAAAGGCAGTATTTCTGTGACTACGGATTGCTGGACATCCATTCAGAATATGAGCTACATGTGCTTAACAACTCATTACATTGATGAGCATTGGAAGTTACACAAAAGAATCATTAATTTCTGCATAGTTGATAATCATGCTGGAGAAACAGTTGGTAAAATGGTCGAAAAGTGCTTGGTTTTCTGGGGAATCAGTAAAGTCTTCACCATTACGGTTGATAATGCTAGCTCAAACGACCTTGCACTCAAGTACTTGAAAAGAAAACTGACTTCTTGGGGAATAAGTATTTTGGATGCAGAATTTCTTCATATGCGATGTGGTGCTCATATTTTGGGTTTGATTGTGAGAGATGGTCTTCAGGAGGCGCATAATTCAGTATTGAAGATCAGGTCATCTGTGAGGTATGTTCGATCTTCTCCTAATAGGTTGAAGAGGTTTAAAGAGTGTTTGGAGATTCAAAAAGTTGAATGTAAAGCTGGTCTTTGCTTAAATGTTGAAACAAGATGGAATTCAACATTCTTGATGTTACAATCTGCTGTGGAACTGAAGAAAGGATTTGATATGCTAGAGCTAGAAGATGATAAGTATGTGTCAGAACTTATCAAAATTTGTGGAGGTACACCAAGTGATGCTGATTGGTGTTACATTAGTTCATTATCCTCCATCTTGCAATATTTTTATGATGCTACCGTGAATATTTCTGGATCTAAATATGTCACTAGTAATACATATATGAAAGAGATTTTCGGAGTGGGTTGGATGATAATGAAGATGGGCATGATGGAAGATGGACACAAGAAAGCTATGGCTCAGAAAATGATGCTCAAGTTTTATAAGTACTGGGGAAATTTTGATAATACAAATATGTTGATCTATGTTGCTACTGTTCTTGATCCCCGATACAAAATGAGATGGGTAAAGTGGATGATTGAAGGAACTTACCCTGCATTTGAGGCTAGCAGCTTGGTTGACAAGATCACAAAAGTGACTGAAAAATTATATTTGTATTCATTTTGTTTTATTTACCGTAATTTTGGATTTTGAAAGCTTTGTAAGTACTGATGATTGTTATCTCTTATAGAAGTGGAGACTTTGCAGATTTAGCCACGATCAGACTTGAATTGATAAGGTACGAATGAAATCAAACTGCAATAGGTTTAGATTTTGTTAGTAAACCTCATATGATTTGCAAACATAGGTATTACAACTCAATGATCAAACTGGATATTCATTTTGACAATATCTCATAAACTTTATTCATTTTTTTTTCTTGTATTTTCTATATATCTATCTAATGTAAAACTCATATTTCAGATAATGAAGGAAAGCTTTTGAAGATGAATGGTTACTGGACTTTGGACTTGACGATGTATCGTACTTGATCGTTTCTTTTTGGTTTGAGATGTATTAAACATAGTTCATATGTTATTTTGTGTTCTATATTATCAAATTTTCTTATTAAAAGTTTAAGATTCAAGATTTTAAAATTTAAAATTTAAAACTCGGATCCGAATTCGGATTCGGATATCCGCGGATATGAGATTTTTTAATGGTTATTTGTCACTCCGAATATCCAGAGTTCTCGGATACGAATACGGATATAAAATTAACAGATACTCTAAATACGGATATGAATACAGATACGAATACGGATACACCCATTTTCCCGGATATCCGCTCCGTTTCCAGGGCTAATACTAACAGCTCAGTTGGTTAAGTTTGCGTTTATAAATAAGGATGTCATGGATTCAACTCCTTAAAAACAAATTTTGTTTAGTTAACTGAAGGGCATATGATAATTTCTATATCACCTTTTAAAGGAGTTCATATTTTTTGCAACCCTAATTTACGACCGCCATACATTTTTTTACTCGTTTTTATCCCGTTTTCAACTGAGTTTAACAGAATATGGTAAATCTAAGATCAAGCATACTATTTTGAACCAAAAATCATTAGATTTAAGTTTTTTTTTAAAAAAGTTTCTGTTTTTCTTCCGATTTGGATGTAATCATGGCTCATCTCCGCCACCAAGCGCATATCAGGTGATTAATCCGCCTCAACGCCCACATTTTCGAACAAGGTATATATATATATATATATTATTTTAGAGTTCTATATTATTATTATTTGTTGTCGTAAATAGTGGTATATTCAGTCATATACGGTAAAACCTCTATAAATTAATACTCGATAAATTAATAATCACTATAAATTAATAAAATTTCTCCGGTCCCGAGTCGGGCCAATGTAAAATTTAACACAATTCGATAAGATAATAAGATAATAAATTTTTTGAAATCCCTATGTAAATATATGGTCCCAATAATATGATAAATTAATAATTATAAATCTTATGCATACATACCTAAGACAATTTAGTAAAATATGAATCTATTGTTGTTTGTTTATTCTTAAAGTTAGAATCTCGTTGGAGTTCATCTTTAATCTTCCTTATTGCATTCATAACTTCTGGTGTTGTCTTCTCGACCTGCATCCAAAAATTGTAAAGAATTCTAGAGGCCATAATTGCTTTTTTGCGTGTAACCACTTTCAAAAGTTCCATAACATCATCTTCAACTTCATCATCTTCAGTAAGGATAGTAGCTACAATTTCTTTTGAATAGTGAAAAGTCGTGTTGTTTCCATTTTAGCATTCATGGTTCTATTTTTATCATAGTGGTCGATAAAAATACTAAACTAACAATTTCTTCTTCCTTAGCTGGATCGTTTGCAAAATTTTGGCCATTTGTAAAGTTTTCAGTAACTATTGCAAAAATAATGTCATTCAACTTCATCACGAAACTTCTCTCTTTCCCATGATACAATATCCAATTGCGATGTATGAATAATCTATTCAAATAAAATAAAATTAAAAAAATTATGCACTAAATTTTTTTATCTCTATAAATTAATAATTATTAATTTATCGATTAATTAGTACCTTTATAAGATAATAAAATTTTGAAATTCCAACATTATTAATTTATAGAGATTTTACTGTATATTCTTGTAAAGGTAACATAACAACGAAAATTGTAAAATTGTTCAAACTATTTGATAGCACTAGCAACTAGGCCACATAACTATCTATTACTCAACTTCAATTTTCTCCGTCGTCATTTACCTAATAAACCCTTTTGAAAAATATACGTACAACATGATAGGAATGAATTTAGGACCATAGGGGAAAAAATATGGCTGGGAAACAGCCTTTGCATCCATA
Organism: Eutrema heterophyllum; assembly: GCA_002933915.1. Classification (NCBI taxonomy): domain Eukaryota; kingdom Viridiplantae; phylum Streptophyta; class Magnoliopsida; order Brassicales; family Brassicaceae; genus Eutrema; species Eutrema heterophyllum. The sequence continues at coordinate 297,117 of PKMM01019964.1, forward strand.
AACCCAATGAAGCCCTATAAAAATCAGCAACGATATTTATTTATTTGAGTGGTCTCTACAATCTCTCGCAAAATCAACCACATAATTGTAAGTTGGGTTGCGAGAACATGACAGGTGGGCCATCATTATTAAAGCCATATTTTGGTGGGGGTAGGGGGTTAGGACACTTTTTGTAATTTGGTAAAAAGGGGTTAGGACACTTTCAATATTATCGTATTTTTACATAATTATTTATGATAATTTTAGAATTTTGTGGTAAGTCGATATTTAGATATTTACATTTTACTTGTAGGTCGATATTTAGATTTCACGGTTGTCCAAAAATATATTTTTACATAATTATTTGTGCTATTTTTGAAAATTTAAATTTGGTGTGCTAGATTTAGAACAAACAAATATTTTTTGTGCTATTGTAGGGTTTTTCTCTAATTGGGAATATTATTTGTTGTTAATTAAGGTAGGTGGTTACCTTATGCAATCCTAAAAATATTATTGTGTAGTTTTTTTTAGAGAAATACCCTAAAATAGCAAAAAAATTATTTTTTTGTTCCAAAACTAACATCTTAAATTTAAAATTTTGATAATAGCACAAATAATTATGTAAAAAATGCTTGTTTAGCCAAAATAAATTTAAAATTCAATTAAATTTTACAATTTTTTTTATTATATATAGATCAAATAATGAAAGCTTTTCGGCAATTGACCAAATAACACATTTTAAAATTTTTGTTCCAAACTTAGCATTATTAGTTGAAAATGACAATAATAACATAAATTTTGACAACAATAATACAAATTTAATATTAAAATGACCTAAAATCATTTCTTAATGGGAAAAAACTAAACTCTTAGTTGGAAATAATGAACCCAAACATAACATTTAATTTTATTTTGGATAAACAAGTATTTTTACATAATTATTTGTGCTATTTTCAAAATTTAGGGTTTTAGGTTTGAAACAAAAAATAAATTTTGTGCTATTTTAGGGTATTTCTCTATTTTTATTTCTCTTGCATTATATGAAAGCCTTTTGTCAAAAAAAGGATAAAGGTGAGAAAATAAAAACTGAGAATAAAGTAATATAAGTTCTCTAATTAATATTCCTACAAGTTTTAATCGTCTTTGACCTCTATATAAACATACGTGAAATCTAAATATCGACCGTCAAGGCGAATATCGACCCAACAGAAGTATTTCCCCTCTCTCCCTCTCTCTCTCTCTATCTCTTTATTTCATCTTTGTTACAAGAGAACTCTTTAATCTTAGTATATAAAATATAAAATGATAATATACGCAACCTTGATTATATGTTTACCTTAACGCATGTAGACAACACTACATTTCTATCATCGCGCAATTATTTGTATGAAAATTTCAAACACAGTACTGATATATGCATATATAGGATCATTGTTATGTGGAAATTGAAGATAGGAGAGGGAATTAATGGAGAAGATCCGTATTTATTCAGCAGCAACAACTTCATCGGACGTCAAACATGGGAGTTTGATCCCAGAGCCGGCACACCGGAGGAACGAGCCGCTGTCGAGGAAGCTCGCCGGAGTTTCTTTAACAACCGTTCTCGTGTTAAAGCTTCTAGTGATCTCTTGTGGCGAATGCAGGTAAGTTTTTTTCTTTCACCAGTGAGCTTTATTTATTTATCATGACAAAAAAAAGAACCCCCGAAAATCTAAATAGATTGTAATACATATAGGCTATATAGTTTTTTTTTAGAAATCATAATTTGCAATTTAGTTGTACTCTCACCTTGTCTAAATTCAGTTTGAAAATATTGATTTTCAGTAAATAAATATTTATATACAGTGAGTTCACTTTAACAACACATAAGCTATATTAAATTCATAATTTGTAAACAGTTTAACTTTAAAATAGAAGGATGAACAATGTTACGTAAATTTAAATATGAGATAATACTCTTAGTTATTCCATTTGGAGTGGAAAATGGGGTAAAATAGGAAAATATGTTACTACAAATTTAGAGATGGTCTTACAAACGCAAAAATAATGTGTAATTTGGTTTAACAAACCCATTTAAAAAAATATATAATTTATCCGGACCTTTTTGAAACATTAAAGGTATGTGTTAATAGTTAATACTTAATAGTATGCTCTGTGATACTAAAGTTATATTGTTAAAATAATTATTTAGATAGCTTTTAAATCTTAACTAGATTCTAAATTGGCACTCTCGCATGGAATAAAGTTTTTTGTAAATTATTTTTTGTAATATTTAAAATATAAAATGAGAAATAAGAAGTAATTTAAGTGTTAATTCGAATATGTTTCATTTGTTATTTTTAAATTTATAGCAGATTTAATAAATATTTGACAACAAGTTTAATATCTATTTGGTAACATGTTCAATTTACTTAAAAAAATAAAGAGTGTTTGGAAACAAATTCCAAAATACTTCTGTTTTAATGGTATAGATTTCTTATCATGAAAATATATAAAAGGTTACAATATACAACTAAATCTTGTTGTTCTTTTTGTTAGGGAAGAACAAATACTCTTCGGCTTTAGGCAACTTATGATTCTAGAAAAATCAATTGTTCAAATTAAAAAAAAACAACAAAATTACCGAAATTGTAATGATTTTTTAAAATTTTGAACCGTAAAAGTTCACGGACCATAATCAAGTGGTGGTGGTGGAGTGATTCCTGCTTGTGAGGAGAGGGTCGCCATGTTGGTTTAGACCAGAGATCGACTTCCCCCAAGCGCGGCTTTCACTCAATTTTCTCATTTGGCTAGGAGCCACGCCGTACGTAAAGCGGGGTATATGAAATCGCTATGACAACGACAAAGAAGTGTAAAAACCTTTTTAAAAAAATCAATTCAAAAAAAAAAAAAAAAGTTCACGGACCATGTGGCATTGCTCTCTATTATTTAAAGAGTGGAAAAATATGATTTTTGTTTGTTATCGGCACAATATGACTCTAATATCAAAAGGGAAAATGCCAAAAAAAATTGTACTTTTTTATCTTTTTCAAAAACTAGTATTCTACTTTCTCTTTAAAAAAATAAGTATTTTTAGTATTTTATTTAAAAAAACCATTTTATTTATTATTTTGCCAAAAAGATGGTACTTTTATGATATTATAAAGCCTTTTAGCCAAAAATTGTAATTTCAAAAATTACCAAAAATTACTCTAGTTTTTTGTGAAAAATTACCAAAATTTCATAATAATACACCAACTAAATTTTTATTACCATTTTAATACACCAAATTGTTTTGCATACCATAATACACCAACTTTTTGTTTCATTTTAATTCACCAACTCTTAACCGTCCATCTATTTTACAACATATCACGAGTTGTAAGAAACCTTATGACACAAAGTTTTTCTTAGAATTGTTACAAAGTCTTTTCATAATCACTCAACACGACGTTTTTCTTGGGATCGCAAATAGTGACTATTGTATGGCTATTTTTGTTATTATTTTGTGATGTAAAATGGATATACAGTTAAGAGTTAGTGAATTAAATTAAATGGAAACAAAAAAATAGTTGGTATACTGTTCTGGGTACGTAAAAAGTTGGGGTATTAAAATGGTAATAGAAATTTAGTTGGTGTATTATTATTGAATTTCTCTTTAATTAAATACTAAACTTTCTATTATTTTGCCAAAAAGACTATATTTGTCTATCATTATACCAAAAGTACCCGCATTTAAAAAAACATAATCTTAAATTCACTCAAAAACAATTTTTTTCGATATGATATAATTCTGAGTTGGTTTGCTTTTTTGTTTGAGTTTAGTTCGAATTTAGTTAAAAAAAAATCTATAATGATAAAACAGAAACACTTTTTGTTTCCAAACAGAAAAAATAAAGCTATGATTTATCTAGATAATTATACATGTTGCCAAACATGTCATATTATACTAAATATTTTAGTTTTTTTAAGAAATTATTAATTGACCAAAAAATTTTACAATTTAATTATGCAATTAATATTTAGCGTTTTGTTAAGATTTGATTTACCGCAAATATTTAGCATTCGTAGACTTCATGGTTCGATAATATATAGAAGATTTTTTATATAGAAAATACCAAAATCTATATATGGTATAAAATATGGTTTTAATTGGTATAATATTTTGCTTTAGATTTTGTAATTCGAAAATTATATAATCGGCCAAATTATGGCACAAAATCAAAAGTTTTCAGATTTTCTTAAATATAAGTTATGTCACTTCACAAAAAACCAGTGGTCAATATATTTTCACAAAATAACAATCGAATATTAACTTAGATTGAATAAAATAATTCTAGATAGATGTGAAAGAACAAGAAAACTGCATATAAATTGATCGAAGTGGCTAACTAATTCATGTTGTCTTTGGAATCGAGTAACAAAATACACTTTATTAAGATTACCAATACTACTTTATTAGAAATAAAAAAGATAGTTTACATATGGAAAATAATGGCCATCTTTAAAATATAAAGTATTTATGATGATTTGTGGTGTAAATGATATGATATTTAGGTTGATTATATAAAATATTTATGATTATGATTTATTCGTAAATTAATAACAAAATAATGGGTAAGAGTCCGAATGGATAATTTAGGTATTAAAACATATTTCTAATAAATATTGAACTAGAAATATAGATAACAAAACGGTCAGAAAATTTGAGTAGCTAAAATTACTAATTTTGAATCACACATGTCATACCATAAATATATTTTTCCATACAAAATAGAAAACATAAAAAAAAACAAAAAAATTATCGCCCGTCCTTGTTGTGGATTAAAATTTTAGCAAACTATATAATATACTCTATACCAAAAATAAAATTATTAACACATCTCAAACGGTTACATCCACAAATACATTTTGTCCACAATATAGAACTAAACATCAAAAAACAAAATTAAAACTTACCCCCGTTGTATGGCGGTTTAGAAAAAGATTATGTTTACATAATGAACTCTTGTTACTTTTCAGATTGAGCTCCCGCTCTATGACGGATTAGAAACAAATTATGTCCATTTAATGAACTCCCGTTAATTTTGTTTATTTTAATACATTAAATCTATAAAAACATTATCCTGCGCGGGGAATTTAGTAATAATTTAAAAATACCACTAAGACACTAAAAAATAATTTAATTTATTTAAAATAAACTGTTAAATTTTTTAAAAGTGAGTACATTTGTGGCCAAATTCTAGAAAATAGAGTTTTAGATAAAATAATATAAAAGGATGATATATTTTTGGCAAACTAAAGTTTTTAATTTTTTTATTACAATTTACAAAGGTAAAGTGTTTTTTTACAATTTTTTAGAGTACAATATTATTTTACATGATAATACAAAATATAATATATATTTTTTTTAAAAAAGCAGTAGATATGATTAGATACTATAATTTTTATTGACAAAATACTATGTTTTGGTAAGTTTTAAAAAAGAGCATTTTTTGCTTTGCCAGTGTTGTATTTTTGTTTGGGTTAATTGTATAGGCACATTTTGTAATGTTGTCAATTACCTAATCAATACAAAATCAGATGACCAAAAAAAGTATACGCACAGTTTTTAAAAGAGGCCAAATTCGAGCAAGTGATTCCGCCGGTGAAGTTCGACGACGGCGAAGGCATAACGTACGATAAAACGACGAATGCTTTACGGCGAGGAGTCGCTTTCTTCTCGGCTTTGCAGGCCTCCGACGGCCACTGGCCAGCAGAGATCGCCGGACCTCTCTTCTTCCTCCCTCCGTTGGTATGTTTCTTCTTCTTTACTATCGATTTCCTTCTTTATGTCTAACAGAATACTCTTAGGGTTAGATTCAGAGACTTAAGGATGTCTAGAAATAGAATTGAAGAAATGAGTTGCAATAAAGGGATAACGAAGAGGAAAAAATGAAACGGAGAAGATTTTCTGCAGGTGTTTTGTTTATACATCACAGGACACTTGGAAGAGGTGTTCGATGCAGAGCATCGCAAAGAGATTCTTCGATATATCTATTGTCACCAGGTACTTTGAGCTAGGCTTGGATATTAAAGAAAAGCATTGACTAGTGATCTTTATAGATATTTTTTGATTTTGTGTCTTAATCTGCAGAACGAAGATGGTGGATGGGGATTACACATTGAGAGCAAGAGCGTTATGTTCAGCACCACGCTGAATTACATATGCTTGCGTATGCTCGGAGTAGGTCCCGATGGAGGGCGAGAAAACGCGTCTAAACGGGCTAGGCAATGGATTCTTAACCATGGTGGTGTGACTTATATTCCTTCTTGGGGAAAAGTTTGGCTCTCGGTAAAGCTTTTGGATCATATGTTAATTTAGCTGAGAGATGTTTGAACATTTTAGCATTCCCATCAACATTCCTTTCTTTATATGTGTAGATACTTGGAATCTATGATTGGTCTGGAACCAACCCGATGCCTCCCGAGATGTGGTTGTTACCTTCTTTCCTTCCAATACACCTAGGTGTGTGTTATGTTCCTATTTTGGAGTTTGTACTATATGTACTTGTGTTCGTAGATTGTTGTTTTAAATGATCTGCCTTGACGGAAAATATGCAGGAAAACTTTTTTGCTATTTGAGGATGGTTTATATGCCTATGTCTTATCTATATGGAAAAAGATTTGTTGGTCCAGTTACACCCCTTATCATGCAATTGCGTGAAGAACTCCATTTGCAACCTTATGAAGAAATTAACTGGAATAAAGCGCGACGTTTATATGCAAAAGTATGGTTGACCGTTTTTTAAGCTTCAAATTTCTCTACCATGGAAAGAATCTGCAAAATTACATCATTTAACCATTTCAGGAAGACACATATTATCCCCATCCTTTGGTTCAAGATTTGATATGGGATACTCTCTACATGTTCGTGGAGCCTTTCCTTACAAGATGGCCGTTAAACAAGCTTGTCAGAGAAAAGGCTCTTCAGGTGGCTATGAAACACATACATTATGAGGACGAAAATAGCCATTATATCACCATTGGATGTGTTGAGAAGGTAAATCATTCAGCAAACTTTTTTAAAAATGTACTCTGGAAAACGTTTACATGTTGAAAATTCTATGCAGGTTCTGTGCATGCTTGCTTGCTGGATTGAAAACCCGGATGGGGATCACTTTAAGAAACATCTCTCTAGACTTTCGGACTACATGTGGGTAGCTGAAGATGGGCTAAAAATGCAGGTTCTAATATATTTAAGTATATCCTGATATGAACCTATCCTATACTAGGTCCTTAACCAAAGCCTGATAAGACCTAGGAGTAGAACTCACCGCAAAAGCTAGCTTAAAAGTGGGTGTATCTCCAAGGGATTTTATAAGGCAATGTGGGATTCTAACATACTCTGGTACAGAAAATTTATAATGCAATTCAAATTTACGCAGAGCTTTGGAAGTCAGCTTTGGGAGACAGGGTTTGCAATTCAAGCTTTACTTGCTAGTGATCTCTGTGATGAAACCTATGAGGTGCTCAAGAGAGGACACAATTACATAAAGAAATCTCAGGTTTTATATCCTTGTTATGATAGTCTTGTATCTTGAATTGCTCTATGGAACAATTGAATGTTTCTAAATAAATAAAAACTTTGTAGGTGAGAGAGAACCCTTCAGGTGACTTTAAGAGCATGCATCGCCACATTTCCAAAGGAGGGTGGACTTTATCTGATCGAGATCATGGATGGCAAGTTTCAGATTGTACAGCTGAAGCTCTGAAGGTAATCAAATTAGTTGTTGGAATTTCCAAAAGATTTATCCCTCAATTTAACAGGACCTATTTGGTTTTGTAGTGTTGCATGTTGCTCTCAATGATGCCAGCTGATGTCATTGGCGAGAAAATAAATCCTGAACATCTATACGATTCTGTTAATCTCTTGCTATCTTTACAAGTGAGTTTATATATACAAGCCTGATGTTGTTAAAAATTTACTTGTTCTAAGTAATTACGGCTTCATTTGATATAGAGTGAAAATGGAGGTTTGACTGCATGGGAACCGGCCCGCGCACCTGAATGGTTGGAAGTAAGAACTAAATCACATATAGATGTTCTAATTATTGTTGCGAAGTTGAAATTCTTTAAGAAGAGAATCCTTCAAATGTAACACTTTTAATTGGTGTCGCAGTTGCTGAATCCCACAGATTTTTTTACTAACGTTATGGTCGAGGGTGAGTACCTGGAATGTACCTCGTCTGTTATACAAGCCTTGGTAATGTTCAAACAACTATATCCGGATCACAGGAAAAAAGAGATCATCAAGTCGATCGAGAAAGCGGTGCAATTCATAGAAAGCAAACAAATGCCAGATGGTTCATGGTATGCTGGTTTATTATAATTAAGACACGTTTAATAAACGTGGTCCCAAAAAGCTCTAACAAAATAATTTTCGTTTTGAGTAATGGTAGGTACGGATTCTGGGGTATTTGTTTCATTTATGGCACATGGTTTGCTCTTAGCGGCCTAGCAGCGATTGGTAAAACGTACAACAATTGTCTATCTATTCGCAAAGGTGTAGATTTCCTGCTTACGATTCAGAAAGAAGATGGAGGTTGGGGCGAAAGTTATATGTCATGCCCTGAACATGTATTCTAATGAGTAACATGGAATTTTAGTATACCAATTTCACCTAAAAGGAAGTGTTAAATCATTTTAATATGGTTTGTATGCAGAGATACATACCATTAGAAGGGAATGGATCAAACCTAGTGCAAACCGCGTGGGCTATGATGGGTTTGATTCATGCGGGACAGGTTCAAACATTTTCAATCTTACATTTGTATTTTTTTCTCAAGTACAACGAAGTTGTCTTGAAACCTATCGTTTGTTATATACACAACAGGCCGAGAGAGATCTTATACCTCTTCACCGTGCTGCGAAACTTATCATCACTTCGCAAATGGAAAATGGGGACTTTCCACAACAGGTAAGTTTCTGACATCCTCTTTGATAGAGATATTAATCCTTGTTTTCTTTCTTGAACTATTGATCTTAGTTGATAGTGGCTAATTGTCTTTGAATAAGTTAACTCAAGAAGTAGATGATTATAAAAATTTAGAGTGCTCTACAAACAGTATCACTGTTGGACCAAGGGTCTAAGATCTTTGTTGAGAGAGCTCTGATTTTGTCTCTCTGTTAATGCTCATACCAGTTCAGACGAAATCAGTTCAAGCTATCTATGTTACTGTAAATTTATAAAAAATATTTTGTTTTTACCTTGATTTTGTTAATTGTCGAACTTAAACTCCATCACTTTTCTCCACTCTAACAAGCTATCTATGTACGACTAATGAATGAATAATTAATTGCGTGTTATGTGATTATTCTCTATTTATGTTATGTGTATGTGTAGGAAATAGCAGGAGTGTTCATGAATACTTGCATGATACACTATGCTACATACAGAAACACCTTCCCATTGTGGGCACTTGCAGAATACCGGAAAGCAACTCACAGAGATCTATAGCTCTTCTTTTATGATTTACAAGATTGAACACGCGAAAATGAATCACACATGTTAATCCAACAAAAAGAAGAGCTGCAGTTACATTCCTCACAGTCACAAACTACTATTTTCAGGATAAAGAAAGATGAAAAGTGTGCATCACTTGACACTGAATCTATTAATGGGTCGGTCAAATTTATGTTTCCTCCATAGAAATCCAAGAACACCATACTTTTTAATGTTTCAGAGACCAGCATTGATGTAATAGAGTGAAGAAACTATGTTTTACGACAGATCGAACGATTCTCTATGTACCATGTATCATATGATTATTAGCATATCAAATTTAGAGTTTATTTATGAAAATTTGAGAATGTTTCTTAGAATATGTGACTACACTAGAAAACACAACAATGTTTGTTCAAGAAATTTGCAACCCAAATATAAGCAGCATTTACTCACATAGATAGTACTTACAAAATTTAGTGAAAATATGTGAAATTTACACTAGAAAACACAAATTAAATATATAAGATAACATCAAGTTGAATTTTTTTTTTTTTTTTAGTGATAATATCTGAGGTAAGCGGACACTGCAGACATGTGGTAGTTTGAGTCGAATATGATAGAGCAAATCAACTACAAAAATAATTATTCGAAGATCTAGTCACATAGTTCTTCTGAAAAATCCAAACATCACAGAGAGGTAAAACAAAAATCTACAAACGAATTGCTCTCCTTGGTCAAGACTCAAGAGTCCATTCATGAAAAGAAGATAAGAGATAGCCAGAATTTGCAATTTCAAAGAGCACATGAGGAAATCATCTTATTCCCAAAAACCAAGCCGGGGTTATTGGTTTATGGATTTTAATGGATTTGGAAATTCAAACCAAATCCAGTGTTATTGGTTCTATAATTTTAAAATTTATGTTCAAATCTAGTGTTATTGGTTTTATGATTTATAAATATTAATTTAAATAACGTGTTATTCAATCCTACAGACTTATTTATGGATTTGATTTTACAATAAATTTTAGTGGATTTGAAAAAAATTTCATGTTGAAAATATAAATACTCATCAAATCCAAGGGAAACCTACGGATTTACAAAAAAAAAAATCACATGCTAGATTTGAAAATCAGTAGATTTTATAAAGATTTATAAATGCTATAAATATTTCCAATCAATTAAAATACATAAACGAATCTCCAATCTCCAAGTTTATAAAATTGCCCATTCCTCTGATTGAGTTGCCCATTTCAGTAAACGCAGTAAGCATTTTTTGCCGTGAGAGATCTAGAAACTCATTTTTATTATTACTTCTTCCATCCTCAAAGATAGCTTCCCAAACTCAACATTTTCAGGGTTTTGCATCTCATCTCATGGGTGATTTCACTTTTTTATTTTTAGATTTTTTTGAATAACTAAATAACACGAAACTCTGAATCTCATCTGCTTGGCAACTCAAGTTGAAAAGAAACCCTCGTACCAGCACCTAGGGCTCTGAGGATTTCTTCGATTTCATCAGTGATTATCCATTGAAGTTGGTAGTCTATGGTGACATGGGATCCGTTTCCGACTCAACGTTTTCATCTTAATATCGGCTCCAAGTTTCTTTTTTATCACATTTTGATAAAAAGTTACCAGAGATTGTGTTAATAAGTATAGATTCGCAATTTGCATTAAAAGTTGTCTGTGAATATCTCTTTTATTAGCGTGCCTCTTTGACAAAACCTCTTGATATTCAACTTTTTATCACTCACTGTGTTTATTAGACAAAAGCTCGATTCTGCAAACTCAAGTGTATATATATATATATATTGATTTGTGCAAACCATACATGGTCTGATTAACCCAGAAACTGGGGCTAATACAGAATTTCTTCTTTGTATGCAGTTGATGATCGGTTTGCCTACTCATCGCTCTGAAATTTTGCGTCCAAATTTGCTGCTCTAGATCTCCCCCGTTCTATGCTTAAGGTAATTGCCATTCCTTAACTTTGTTTCAAAATTGAAGTTTTTTTTGCCTCTGATAGATCAGAGTTAAATGTGTTTGTTTTGTGTGAATTGAAGAAAACAGTCCAATTTGATGGAGTGTATCGTTCAAGGAATCATTGAGACACAGGTTCGTTTGTTCAATGTTCAAATTCATGAAAGAAGCTTTTTAGCTTGCTCTGATGTCAAATTGAAAAAACCTAGGCTGAACCAGGATGTTTTGTTCATTTTTTAGGTATTTAGATTTTTAAACAATTTGATGAGTTTGTTCTCAAATTTTCAGCATGTTGAAGCGCTTGAGATCCTTCTTCAAGGTCTTTGTGGTGTTCAACGCGAACGCTTGAGAGTTCATGAGTTATGCTTGAAAAGCGGCCCAAATCTTGGTAAGCCATACGAATTTTTCTCCCGAGTTTCATACTGAAATGCAAAAAATCAATCTGCATTCTTATGTGTATTCATGATCCACATTCAGGAGTTGTGTCATCAGAAGTTAGGCTTTTATGTGATCTTGATCAACCAGAGCCCACATGGTACGGTTTCGTCTTGTTGTTGTATAAAGTTGTTACTTGTGTTCTTGCTTCGTCAGAGGAATCTAAAAAAATCAAGAATGTTGATCATAGGACTGTTAAACATGTTGGAGGTGCGATGAGAGGTGCAGGAGCTGATCAAATCTCTGTTATGGTAAGAACTATGATTGAAAGTAAAGTAAGCAAGAACGCTTTGCGTATGTTCTACGCACTCGGTTACAAACTAGACCACGAGCTTCTTAAAGTCGGATTCGCCTTTCATTTCCAACGGACCACGCACATAAGTGTCTCTGTATCTTCAGTCAATAAAATGCCCAAGATTCATGCCATAGATGAGGCGGTTCCTGTAACACCGGGGATGCAGATAGTAGATGTAACAGCTCCAGCAACACCTGAGAATTACAGTGAAGTCGCAGCTGCGGTTTCATCTTTCTGTGAATTTCTCGCCCCGTAAGATTATTTATTTGTTACTCAGTGATAGTGATAGTGCGTCTTTGATTCAATTCATCAGTGGTACATTGCTATATATTTTCAGGCTTATTCACTTGTCGAAACCGTTTATTTCCACGGGAGTTGTGCCAACCGCTGCTGCGGCTGCTGCATCTCTTATGTCGGATGGAGGAGGTACTTCATTGTAAGCAGTTGGAAGTAAAAACAAGTGTTCTCTCATGTTAGATTTCTTTTGGTTGAATGTAGTGAATTGTTCACATCACACAATGGCTGTGGAAACTTGTGAATCACCAGAGTTGAATATTTAATGTGATCAGTTAGGTATCTCTTCAAAATTCACCAACTTGCATTAGATTTTTGTATTCACTCAACCTCTTGGTAATAAATGGTGTTGTATATTTGTCAGTAGTAGATTGAGAGATTTTGAAGCTTTTGATTTCAGAGCTTTATTTCCACCGTTTTAAGAATGTGCATTTTGACAAAAGGCTTCGAACATGATTAAAATCAATGTCTTTCAAGAATCTGAGACCAAAGATTGCTCATTCATGGTTAAACAAAAGTTATATTGCACAAAAGCGTCGTTATTACTAGAAACTATGATGCTGCTATGAATCATCAAAAGGGGTGGTGGTGCAGTTGGCTAGCGCGTACGTCTCATAGTTTCTGAGTGATCCTGAGGTCGAGGCGCTCTCAGAGGGCATAAAGAGAGCACAAGATGGACCAATCGGAAACGAGTAAATAGTGCAGAAAGCTATAGTCGTTGGGGACTGTGGCCACAATACCACACCACTCCATCTCCCCACGAATCCCTTGTCCAGCCCTATCCAAGGCGATCAATCCACATATAGCGATGCTCTCACCTTCATGATCTACCATAAAAGTTGAGATCTACAGACAAATTCTAACATTATTCCTATCATGTGTCACATGAGAGCATCGAGAAAAGAGACGAAAACAAAATTAATCACTCTCTAGTCAAACCAGGTCGTCGATTTCAGGTATTCACACGAAGATCCAGTGGAAACTGATCAATAGTTTACCATTTCAACAAACGTGCAAAATAAATCTAACAGAGAGAATAGAGCTCGTAGTAGAACGAAGATCGGAAAAGAAGCCAAAGCTCACTGATAAGCAGCAATATAAAAGGATCAAAGAGGATAGAGACTTGATGCACAAACAGACATATGATGTTCCACCTCTCTCAGCAGCTCGTTGTTTCCCAACGTTTAACATGTTGTGATTAATGTCACATACGTATATCTGAGTTTCTTCAAGTGAAGCCTCATCAACTTTCTGCAATGCTCTTCGTTTGACTCTGTAAACAGCATCATAGATCCTAAACGCAACATCACCTGCATATTAAAGACAATCGTTTCTTTTTTTCACCTTGTCTCGGATTATATTCAGCGATGCTCATGATCCACAAATTCAAAAAGTTTGATTTTCTTCTATGCTTTAATATTTTGTAGGTAAAGTGGTTTAATCAGTTAAATTTGTGGGATTTAGTTGCAGGAACAAAATTTGAAGTACAGGATTATAATTTCTATAGAAGCTATGGCACTTCGATCACTAAGCATGACTGCAGGAGGCTTGGGAGCAGAATTTTCAGTTCCTCTTTTGCTTCGCTTAATTCTCATGCAAAAAGTTTCGGTATCACTCTCAAAATCTATCCTTTCTCTCTTGATTTGGCTGTTTAGTATTCTTGTGGATGGCTTCCAATTCAAGATCATGTGTTTCATGCTAAATGAAATGCTTTTGTATTCAGATTATAATTTCTCTTTTGAGTTTAACAGTGTGAGTTTAACTTCAATGTTTTGATTTTAGGGTTTCAAGAAGTAAAGGAAGAAGAGAAAAGCAAATTGGTTGGGAACGTTTTCACCAATGTAGCTTCGAGCTATGATATTATGAACGATGTGATGAGCGGTGGCTTGCATAGGCTATGGAAGGAAAGGTTAGAACCCGTGATGCTTTGATAATAAGGGTTATGAATTGCTCTTGTGTAAAAATTGACACTTTTGGTGGTCTTGTGATTTCAGACTCGTTGGGAAGCTGAGTCCATTTGCAGGGATGAAGCATCTTGATGTGGCCGGTGGAACAGGTTAGTCGAACCAATTAATCTTTTTTTTTTTGAACTCTTGGTATTTTGTAGTTGAAAATATTCTATACTCTTGTCATAGATATTGTTAAAGGATTGTCTTTAATATGCAGGTGATGTTGCGTTTAGGATCTATGATGCTGTTTACAGAGTCAAACGAAGAGCATTGCAGAAAGTTGATGAGGCTTCACTTGAAGAAACTCAGATATACATATGTGACATTAATCCCAACATGTTAAACGTTGGGAAACAATGAGCTGCTGAGAGAGGTGGAACATCAGATGTTTTGTTTGTGCATCAAATCTCTATCCTCTTTGATCCTTTTATATTGCTGCTTATGAGTGAGCTTTGGCTTCTTTTACTATATCTAATTAGGTCTAAGAGATAACAAGTCACTCGTATGGGTCGAAGGAGATGCAGAGTCCTTGAGTTTCGATGACAATTCAATGGATGGACACACTATTGCATTTGGAATAAGGAATGTCACACACATCGAAAAGTCTCTCGCAGAGGCTTATAGGTACAAAGATTTACACCTTCTTTGGTACCTTGGTCTTGATTTTAGTGTGTTGGAAAAGCATTAGTTTGGGTGTATTTTCCTGTTTCAGTGTTTATGTATAATCTTATAAAACTCTTCACACTGTCAGGGTACTAAAACGGGGAGGAAGATTCTTGTGCCTTGAGCTCAGCCATGTAGACATTCCGGTGTTTAAAGATCTGTAAGTTTTGATGATTAGACATGTTGTGGATGTAAGTCTTTTTTTTTTGTTTCTTTTGATAACCTCACTTTGTTTCTTGTGTCGCAGATACGATTTGTATTCTTTCCAGGTCATTCCAAACTTAGGGGAACTAATTGCCGGTGACCGGGAATCCTATCAGTACTTGGTTGAGAGTGTTCGTCGGTTTCCTCCTCAAGTTCAAATATTTAACTTTTTTATTACCTTTCTTGGGAATATGGTAGTACTTTTAGTTTTCATGTATGTTGGTTATTTTGCTGCACGGTTCAGAAGGTTTCGATAAAATGGTGCAGTCATCATGATGTTTTAACTTGTGGGTTTCTTCAAGAACATTAGTAACAACATGCCATGATCAAATCTTTAGTTGAAGGTTGTGCTAAGTTCATGTAAGAAGATAAGTTTAAAGTTTTGATAGCTACGACTATATGAAAACGGTTTGATCAGGGTGATGGTTGGTCTACAAGACGTTTTAATTATAAAGCACGTTTGTAATCGCTAAATGAATGCAGGAGCGATTTGCATCGATGATCGCAGACGCAGGATTTGAGAAGGTGGAGTACGAGAACCTTGTTGGTGGAGTTGTCGCCATTCACTCTGCCATTAAGCTCTGACCTTTTTTCTCCTCTTTTGGTTCTGCATTTTCTCTGTTTCAAACCCAAACTGTACTACAAGTTTAGAGAGAAATAAAGGTCTGCCCAAGAGCAAATTTGCTTCATAATTGTTGGTTTACTTCCATGGGAAATTTCGTTTATTTTTAAACTATAATCAAATTTAATATCCTTAGCAGACGTAATTTACAAACGAAGATTACTTAAAACTAAAACTTCTAAGTTGCCAAGTGTTAAAATCTTATTATATAAGCTGGATATGTCAATGTGAGCGTGACTGATAGATAATTATCAGTCGTGATTGATAGATATTATCAATCACGAGATTGTGACATTTATCACGGTTAATTTAGATCGCGATATGTGTCAATTTAATTTTAAAAAGTAAAAATGAATTAAAGTAAATATTAAAAAAAGTTAAACTAAAAAATGAAATCTTAAAAAAAG
>PKMM01019964.1:315518-364671 GCA_002933915.1 Eutrema heterophyllum
TTTTGAAAACTCTATCATGCACATAAATTCTATACCTTCAACATCTCCTCTAAGACGCTTTGCTTAGTTCTTTGAAAATTCCTTTCATTCATTCATTTGATACACAACCATGAAGAAGTGTTTCTTGTCGGAATGCAAACAATCTTCTTCTCTCCCTTTCTTTGCTCTGTTCAACTTCTTCCTCATAGGGTTTTGTAGATGGGTTTCGTATGCTCGCATCTTTTTATCCAGATTCTTCCCTCTTCTTCAACACCATCAATGTGTTTCCGACAAAAACCATCAAGATCTCGATTTCTCAGACCAACAACATAGTTTGATCCAACACATAGAAGAACAAGAAGTAGAGGAATTGATGGTCTCTGTAGGGAAGAAGCAGAGGTTTACGTAATCTCACGGGCTGTCAACATTAACAACACAGCCACCGCCGATACGGCCATGCACATGGCTCTTAACACAACCATTGCCACGTCGTTGCGTCTGCCACCATGGCGGTTGTCCTCACCATAAGTGGTGGCTGTGGTGACCACATTGTGGATATCAAGTTTCGTCTCTACTACAGTTTGAGATTTTTGTTTCTGCTCTATTGCATTCGCCATTGTGTCTCTCTAGAGTCTAAAATTACAGAATGAAAGTAACGCGAGAGCCAAAGAGGCAATATATATTATAAAAAAAAACACATGCTGGACACGAGGCTTAGCGCTAGTTTCTAAGTGGAGGTTCAACTTTTGATGAAGAAGAAGAAGAAAATCTTGAAGAAGTTAATAACAATGATGACGAAATTCTTGGAACCATAGCCAGCCATGAGTTTTAATTATATTGGTTTATTAAAAATAAAAAACCAAAACAAAACCATTTCATCATAATCGAACTCATGACATGTAGTGCTAAACATCTACACTTTACGACTAGCCTAAGAAGATTTTTAACAATTTTAGGGCTGAATTTTTTTTATAAAACGACGGCCGCAAGTCCATGCTTGGCTTGCTTGGCCTCAGGGCCGGCCCTGCTTGGAACCCATGATCAAGAAAGAGAACATACCAATCAATTGAGAGCAATAATTGCAACAAATATGTGGACATATTATATACTTTAGGAGAATAATAGATGATTAATGAAAGAAAAAGAACGAAAAATTATTATAAATCCATTTGGTTAATTTACGATAATCCGCTTATTTGATTTTGAAATCCAACTTATTTAATTTTGAAATTCACTTATCTGATTTTAAAATCAATGGATTCATTAGGATTTCTAAATCCGAGAATGATTTCTAAATTCATTAAAATGCAAGAACCAATAACCCCACTAAATCCAAGGGAAAACCTACTGATTTTAAAATAAAAAACCACATGCTAGATTTGAAAATCAGTAGATTTTACAAGGATTTATAAATGCTATAGATATAGATATTTCCAATCAATTAAAATACATAAACGATTTGAGTCGGCCATTTCAGAAAATTGAAATGATTTGAATGGTTGGGCAAGGCTGATTGATTCGTAGGCCCATAAAGCCCAGTTTATACTCGGTCCAACCCTGTCCAACCCTATCCAGTCTCACTACATATACCGTAGCTCTGATATTTTCTTCTTCTTCTTTTCTTCTACAATCAGAGATTTGGAAACCCTAATTCGATCTAGCCAACTCCGTTCAGTTCTCAGGTATCTTTCTCACTCTGAATCCATCAGATCTCGCTGCTGATTCTCAGCAAATCATACATGCTTAGTGTTTGAGAACGATATTTGCAAATAACTATTCAAGTGTTACAGTTAATACGCTTTCTCGTTTTTGTGCTTTGGATTACGAAGTTGATCTGAAATTTCTCATCTGTTTGTAGAACTTGTCAAAGTATGGGAGACGCTAGAGACAACGAAGCCTACGAGGAGGAGCTTCTGGACTATGAGGAAGAGGACGAGAAGGTCCTAGATTCTGCAAGTAAAGTTAACGGCGAAGCCGTCAAGAAGTGAGTTTTTTTTTTTTTTTCTCCATCTGTTTCATGAGAACACAAATTTAAGGTTGTTCTGAAATTACCAAGCTTCATTAGTCGTGTAGTAATTTGTTGGGGAACTAAAAGTTTTCTTTCTCTTTGTGTCAGAGGGTATGTGGGAATACACAGTTCTGGATTCAGAGACTTCCTTTTGAAACCGGAGCTTCTCCGAGCTATTGTTGACTCAGGATTTGAGCATCCATCTGAAGGCAAGTACATTTCTTGTTTCTTGAGTTTTCATCTTTGACTTTATTTTGTTGGTCTTGCACCATTTAATGGTGACTGACTTGATATAGCATAAATCTACACACAAAATTCTAACACTGCGTGGTACCTTTGTCTCTAATAAGATTTACTGTTGGTCATTTGATGTTGAAATTGAATCACCCCACTAAGTTTGAACACAGATTGTCCTGATTATGTGGCTGGTTATAATTGCTATGTCCATTGACATTTCACTGATTGATTTTTCCAGGTAATAAACGCTATTTCAATCTGTTGATTTGGAGTGAGCTTAGCATTTGGTAAAGCCACCAATTAAAAACATATGGAGGTTATATTCTACTTATAAAGGGTTCCTTCGGTGCGATTTTCTTTGCTTCTCCACCAGTGCAACATGAATGTATCCCTCAAGCTATCTTGGGCATGGATGTTATCTGCCAAGCAAAATCTGGTATGGGAAAGACTGCTGTGTTTGTGCTGTCTACTCTGCAACAGATCGAACCATCTCCTGGACAAGTTTCTGCACTTGTCTTGTGCCATACACGAGAGTTAGCTTACCAGGTATTTCCTTCTTCTTTTTTTCAACTCAGGTTCTCGGCTCTAAGAGTTCTGTTGTCTGTCGCCAAGTTGTCTCATGCTTACCATACCTTGACCCTGAAAATTATTTGCAGATCTGCAATGAGTTCATGCGATTCAGTACCTATCTGCCTGATACAAAGGTTTCGGTGTTCTATGGTGGAGTCAACATTAAAGTTCACAAAGACTTGCTGAAGAATGAATGTCCTCACATTGTTGTTGGAACACCTGGTCGGGTGCTTGCACTCGCCAGGGAAAAATATCTCTCCTTGAAGAATGTGAGGCATTTTATTCTTG
Organism: Eutrema heterophyllum; assembly: GCA_002933915.1. Taxonomy (NCBI): domain Eukaryota; kingdom Viridiplantae; phylum Streptophyta; class Magnoliopsida; order Brassicales; family Brassicaceae; genus Eutrema; species Eutrema heterophyllum. The sequence continues at coordinate 318,601 of PKMM01019964.1, forward strand.
ACGAGTGTGATAAAATGCTCGACTCACTTGGTATGTGGATCTCTAACATCCTTGTGTATAAAGACGTCTCACTTACCCCTGAATTATTGCCTGTTTTAACATTTGTAACTCTTCTTTATCAGACATGCGGAGGGATGTGCAGGAGATTTTCAAGATGACTCCTCACGACAAACAAGTTATGATGTTCTCAGCAACGCTCAGCAAAGAGATACGCCCAGTCTGCAAAAAATTTATGCAAGATGTAATGTCCCACGGCCAATACTATCTCGGTTTGCAAGTCCTATAGTCTTTAATTATTTCTAGCCTTCTTTGGAAGATCGTAGATTTATGTAAGCACCTTCTGGCCCTGGAAACCTGTCATGTGATCCCTGTATGCAGGGTTTCAGTCCATATTACCTTGGGTAGTTGGTTGGGGTTTGGAGAATTGGGAGACTCTGAAGATGTCACTTAGTTTTGGTGTGCTTCAGTGGGATCTTCTATCATCATTGTGTTTTTTCTTTTTATTGGGAATGCTAACAGTGCTGGGTGGGTTTTGAGTCGGGGCGTAGCGAGGTCTCAAGGTTTCATCGTACTCAGTTTTACGGGCCTAAATGTTCCTGAGCAATATTGGTGTTTTATGGCGAAACCTCACATCTTTGAGTATGCAAGCCTGGTGGACGAGGATCTCAGTTGGGGGTCCTTCATCCGTCGTCAATTTTGTAGTGGAAATCATTGCCTGAGGAAGCCTTGCTAATACACTTTACTCTGATATCTGTTCCTTTCAGCCAATGGAAATATATGTTGATGATGAAGCCAAATTGACTCTTCATGGGCTTGTCCAGGTACTTTTACGAGTGAAATCTTCTTATTTTTCATATTGGTTGATATCAGGTAATTGATTGAACATTTTTATGTCCTCTCGTTGTTTACAGCACTACATCAAACTGAACGAGTTGGAGAAAAACCGCAAGTTGAATGACCTTCTCGATGCATTGGACTTTAATCAAGTTGTCATATTTGTGAAGAGCGTGAACAGAGCTAAGGAGCTGAACAAGTTGCTTGTTGAATGCAATTTTCCCTCGATATGCATTCACTCTGGCATGTCTCAGGAAGAGAGGTTTGTATATTTTTCAAAACATTATTCTGCCGAACCTACCTGACTTGCTCTTAAATCCTCTGCACATAGACCAATTCTTAAGAATGCTATGATCAAAATATGCACAGGTTGACTCACTACAAAAGTTTCAAGGAAGGGCACAAGAGAATTCTAGTGGCGACAGACTTAGTAGGAAGAGGGATTGACATTGAGCGTGTCAACATTGTTATCAACTACGACATGCCAGATTCTGCTGATACATATCTTCACAGGGTAAGTATTCTTCTTATTCATAAAATCCTGAAATCTTATATAGATTATTGATTCTCATGATCGTGAACTTTTGCACCCTGTGTATTGGTATAGGTTGGAAGAGCTGGTAGATTTGGAACAAAGGGTCTTGCAATCACATTTGTTGCGTCAACTTCAGATTCAGACGTTCTTAATCAGGTTTGGAGTTTGATCTTCTTTTTTAAAAGTCCATCCTCCACTTGATAGGTATTTAGTAAAGTGGCAATTTCAAATGTGGACAGGTACAAGAGAGGTTTGAGGTTGATATTAAGGAACTTCCTGAGCAGCTTGATACTTCCACATACAGTAAGTGTGAATCTTTGTACCAACTATGCAAAAGCTAAATTAATTGTCTGGTTTTGACACTGACGATGTTTCTTTTTTCTCTTCTCTCTTCTTCGTTGTGCAGTGCCGTCCTAAAACCAGCCTTGAGATTACATCCTGCTTGTGATGGGGAAAAAGGTCATGGAAGTTTGCAATTTCCCCCCCTCTTTGTGCCTTTTTTACTATTTTAGCCCCTTTTTTTTCTTGATATCTAGACCGTTTGTATCCTTTTAAAAAGGAAAGAGAGAGAGAGAGATTCGTAGATTGCACTTTCTTAAATTCGTCAGGTTGAATACGTTGCTTTTTTTATGTCAGGATTCAGGCTTTGACTTGTGTTCCGTATCTTAAAGTGTAGTGCGTTTTTCTATTTGTTGTCTTTCTATCAGAGTTGATGTTCGAATGATCGAATCTACCTCTCTTAAGTTTCCAAATATCAAAGACAGAAAATTAACATTTACAACTTAATTCCGGAAATGATTTGTCTTTGATATTTGTTGTCTTTGTACACATTTTATTATCTCTTATAATCTCTTAAAATTGTTTGTAGTAACTACAATTTTTTTTTTTTTTTGTCGGTACAACCCTGGAAGCACATGCTTATGCCTTATAAAATGTAGATATAATTCAATGAATACAACTTTCATTCTCAAAAAACTTTTCCAATTTTTTTTTTTTTTTAAAGTTCTGATATAATGGTTGCGAACCTCAAAACCAACATTTTATTGACATTGTTAATTTTGTTCATCTTTTTTTGGCTCATCATCGTCTACAAGATTCAAAGTAACATTTGACCAATACGACGTCAACACAAAACACTGGATTTTACATATGCTGACGATCTCCATATGTCTTCACAGATCATTCCAGTAGACTAAACGATATTGTTCATGGACCCCTCGAAAGAATGGTGAAGATAGGGTATGCCATATTGTCAAGTTTGATACCAAATTGCTAAATGTGAACAAATGTGTTAGTTTTGCTTTGAGACTTAACAAATTTATCTTATACGTGTAGATTGAGACAATGCTTATATTCAAGACCGCTCTCTAGATTGAGAAAATGTTTACACTCAAAACTAATGCTCAAAATTTTGTTAGGCCCTAGTCGGGCGGTCGAGGTGGGCCTAGCACTTAGCGAAAAAATCGGAGATTAATCAGGGATTAGTTTTTGACATTTTTAATGTCTTTTTAACATGTTTATCAATTATAATTTATAGTTTCAATATAATATTGTACTCAAGATTGGATAAAAGACATAAAAAAATATATTAGGTCTAATACATTAGGATCTTCATTAAAAATATATGAACATAAGTTAGACTTATCAAAATTTAGAACCAACTAAATTATTTTAAATTAAAAAAAAAAATGGGCTAGGCGGCTGCCTAGACGAAAATTAATCGGCCTAGACGGAGATTAATCAGACACCCGATTTATTGAACCGATTACCCGTAAATCGCCACGGTCTACCGCCGTCTAGTGCCTAAACGGCCGATTTTCCAAACCGGGTTCAAAACCAAGCCACTCTGCTTTTCCATCTCAAGGTACTTAATTGAAGTTATTGATTTTATTACATCTGTCTAATTTAAAGTCCACACACAATCTACTGTGTCTCTAGTTATTTTGGGTATTCTAGATCTTCTGATCACAATCTATTTAGATGGTTTATTGCTTTACAAAGATAAATTTTGAAGCAACAGGTTTACTCGTAGCATCATATTATTGTCTTGAGACAGTTCCACAAATTACTGGTCAAATCTTGCAGTGGTGTCAGGCGTGGCGAATGGCGAATGGCGAAGTGTACAACAATGGTAGTATGTTTTGATTTGATATATTGATTTTGTTCACATCATATAGTGATGTATGGTAATGGTATATTGATACTTAAACGAAACTTTATATTAAGATTTGGAATCCAAATCCAACTCAAATTATGCGTGTGCTTTTATTTCTTTTCTTTTTTTGCTAAAAGATTTTCAAGATTAATATGTATGTTACTTTGAAGCTTCCGAGTTCTATTCCTTTTTTCCCAAACTATAACAAAAAATAGTCAAGTTCATCCCAAATTAATTTTCAAATAAATAAACATCACATTCTTATTAGTCATCTCATCAATAAGATCTCTCAAAATAAAAGAACGAATGATTATATATTAAAATAAAATTTGATGAAATTACAACTCAAACCAATAAAAGAACTACAAATAAAAAAAACTAGATCTACTTGAAGTAGATAATAGGAGTATTAGATCTCGAGTCCCACATACCACCTTCTCTAAGGTACTCAGCATACCTAGAAAACTCCGGTTTCGCCGTCGCTTTCTTCTTGTTGTTGCGGCGGCGACCTTCGAATAAACTAAATATTGGGTGGCTAAACTTTCCCATCACCGCAGTTTTCTTTGAATTCTGCCGTGGAAGCTCTTCCAAAACCGCCGGACCTCCTCCTCCAAGCCTTATCGACGGTGCGTAGTACGGAACGCTCGTTGACCTCTTCAACTTTGCTCCGAGTAAACTAAACGTTGACACGTCGCCTACACGCTCGTATACACCACGACGGCTTATTTTCCTCGTGCTTAGGGTTCTTAGCATTTCCATTTCTTGGATTAGCTTTTTGTGTGTTGAAGTAACGAAGTTGAAAAGTGGTTTCTTGGAGGGAGATGTTAAGAAGATGAAGAGGTTGAGATTGTTGTTGTTTGTGTTAATTGTGAAGTGAGAGTGTGTGTTTGATGTCTTTATATAAATGATGTGTTATATGATTAATTTAATGATTGTACATTATTAAATTTAACAGTTACTGATTGAGAAAATTCAAACTTCGTTGGCCTTATCTTTTTCCTCTTTCTATTATTCTCTTTCGTTTATTTTTGTTAATAAACTACATAAAACTTGGACCGAGTGCTAAACGTTGTGTTAATTTATTTGAATATTTGGTTGGGGTCTCTTGTTGGTCTCTTACGACTTGAGACTTGAGAGCTTCTTGACTTCAAGGAAACTTCCATGTAGATATACGTAAACTCGTACGTGTCAGTCAATAAAGGGATCAATAAATATACAAAAAAAGTATTCCATAACCGAAATGATTAGAGTGCTAACTAGATGATTAGATTATTATTTTCTTACAACAAAAACATCTTTAGTATTTGCTAATCGAAAATCTCACATACATGTAACAAAAAAAATAATACATGAATTCTTATAATCGAGTATTACATTCTGAAATTAAAATCAGCTTTGTTATTGTTCTTTCGACTCCCATAATCTGCTTGAGTTAGAGTCACTCCCATATTCAGCTCGAACTCAGATATCTGAACTAAGACTCTAACTCAAGCAATTGGTCGAAAGACTATCTAAACCAGCTATGTTGAATTTGTAATGAAAAACGAGTAGAAACGATTATCCCTTAACAAACATCTATTATGTAATTGTAGATGGAGGATCGGCCAGGACTAAAGCTGGCAAAGTCCATGCCTCAGGCATCATAAATATCAGTTTCTCATGGGGCAGCTAGCATTCATAACACATTTAAGTTGTTTGGTGATTATGGAAACATGCCAACATGTGTGTTGTATATGTGTTTTGATTGTGTTCGAATCTTTTGATCTTTATCCACTTTCCCATTTTTTGTTTTAACTGGGAAAATTCCAGGCTGAACCGCAGACTAATCTCTCGAGTCTATGGAAATCTGTGTTTTTTTTGCTATTTAAAGCGTTCACAAGTGATCAACCATATACATTATGATTCAAATCATAATGAGAAGATTCGAACCTAATGCCCAACCGACATAGTGAATCCTCGACCACTAAACCACCATAAGTTTGGTTGGTGTCCATTTACCCATTTTGACATTATTTTTCCATTTCTTGTATTGTATTTGTAATCTTAACTCTTTTTTGCATTTTTTTTTCACTCGAATATACTATATATTTTGTTTTTCACGTCTCTTAATTCACAAATAAGTTTTGTGTTTGTTGGACAGAAAATAAATCATCTCTAAGAAGCCTTTTTTAGTGAACCATCTCTAATTTTTTTTATGAAACCCAAATAGTTATCTGAAATATACTCAACCCGTAACAGAAACAAAAATTGTCTCCCAGACATAAATTAGTCCATGGGTAGAATTAATCATTAAACGCTAATTTATTATCCTATTACTACTCCCTCCGTTTCACAAAATATATAGTTTAAAAGTTAATTTTTTGTTTCAAAANCTCCAAGTGGTCTCGTATCGAGATAGTTCCGGAGTCGGGCTGTGCATTACAATATTTGGCTCGGTCGCGGAAAAGGCCCTGGAGCAGATCGGTTGACTTGTAAAATTAATCGCTTCCAAGTCTAAACCCGGTTCGGGTGAATCCAATTTTCATAGATTCTCTGATGAACCAAGTTTCCAGAACAGTTCGGTTCGTAGCTTGATTCGTTTTGGCTCGATTGGAAAAATCCTTTGAACTCACGTATGTCCGAATCGCGTATGCTTGGAATTGCCTTACTTGAAAGGTGAATAACTTTTTCCCCTGAGCTCGGATTGGACTGATTCAACTTCGAGGAGTGCTCTAGTTGAGGTGAGCATGTAGTCCAACTGGTCGTTGGGCTAGTCAAGTTGATCACGGACTTCGTTTGTATTGGACAAGGCTCATGGGTCTTTTCGGATGATTTCAGGATCATATCAGAACCGCAGACTAATCTCTCGAGTCTATGGAAATCTGTGTTTTTTTTGCTATTTAAAGCGTTCACAAGTGATCAACCATATACATTATGATTCAAATCATAATGAGAAGATTCGAACCTAATGCCCAACCGACATAGTGAATCCTCGACCACTAAACCACCATAAGTTTGGTTGGTGTCCATTTACCCATTTTGACATTATTTTTCCATTTCTTGTATTGTATTTGTAATCTTAACTCTTTTTTGCATTTTTTTTTCACTCGAATATACTATATATTTTGTTTTTCACGTCTCTTAATTCACAAATAAGTTTTGTGTTTGTTGGACAGAAAATAAATCATCTCTAAGAAGCCTTTTTTAGTGAACCATCTCTAATTTTTTTTATGAAACCCAAATAGTTATCTGAAATATACTCAACCCGTAACAGAAACAAAAATTGTCTCCCAGACATAAATTAGTCCATGGGTAGAATTAATCATTAAACGCTAATTTATTATCCTATTACTACTCCCTCCGTTTCACAAAATATATAGTTTAAAAGTTAATTTTTTGTTTCAAAAAGACTGTCGTTTTACATTTTTAATGCAATTTTTTAAAACTAATTATCTAAATTTCCTTTTAGCCAATGCTAATAACTTTTGTATTAAATTATTTTGAATTAATTATGAATATATTAAATATGGGTATATTGATAAAATTTTAAAATTTATTAATATGTGTGAAATGTGTTGTTTACATTTGTTATGAAACGGAGTCATTTAACGCATGTTAAAGACATTTGGCTATAAATTTAGAGTGACATAGATGCATAGATATGCGTGTACTGTGCAGTTTGTGTATATATATATAACCAGGGAAAAATGTTTACACATTTATAGACTGAAAATAATGAAAAATCTACGCACATATATTATGAGGGTATACATAACGATGAGTCAATGATGAAAAACTTGTTGAAATTTTTCTATGGTTCTGCTTTTTATTTAAGTTTGTTAACTTTATCTTTGATGCTCTTATGAATTGAAAGATGTAAAGTGCAGATTTGACTTATTTGATTGAAGAGTAGATTCGGATATAGGCCAAGTGAGAATTAATCAAATTAGTTCCAGTGATATAAGCTTTAGCAAGTTCGTCCCACTTGATCTTGGAAAAAAACTTCAAATAGAATCTTATAACAACCATATCAATAAAATTCTCGCAAATAAAATAATAAATGAACACGAATCAGAACATATACACACAATACATCTACTTAAAGTAGATAACAGGAGTATTAGATCTCAAATCCCACATTCCACCTTCTCTAAGATATTCATAGTATCTAGAGAACTCTGGCTTAGCCGTCGCTTTCTTCTTGCTACGTCGGAATAAACTAAAGATTGGATGACTAGATTTGCTTGTCACCACCGTCTTCTTTGACTTTTGGCGTGGAAGCTCTTCCAAGATCGCCGGAAAACCTCCACCAAGCCTTATCGATGGAGCATAGTACGGGACGCTCGTCGACCTCATTAGCTTTGCTCCGAGAAAACTAAAGGTCGATTCATCACCTACAAGCTCGTATCCGCTGCGATGGCTCCTTGACCTCGTGCTTAGGGTTCTTAGCATTTGCATCTTTGGATTAGTTTTCTTTTTGTTGGTGTATCAAACTTGAAAAAGTTTTAAACTTCTTGGGACAGAGAAGTTATGAAGGTAATGATGAGGGTGATGACTGATGAGACAGAGAGAAGAGTAAAGAGGAGTATTGTTGTTTGGAAATTGTGGTTGTCGTAAAGAGAGAGTACTTGATGTCTTTTATATTATGTTGATATATTATAAAAATGTAGACACAGTGATTGTGCATTATTTAAGTTGAGTTGCCGATTTGGAAAATTCAAACTTCATCGGCGTATCCCCTTTTCCTATTTCTCTTCCGTTAATAAACTAAACAAAGACTAGAAAAAAAAAAAAAAATCTTAAACAAAGACTAGGACTTGCATTGCATGATAAACGTTGTGTTAACAAATAACAATAGAATAAACACAAGACTTATCATAGGGAATGTAGATAACCCTCTTTCTTCAAAATCTAAAATCTGAAACACCATGGAAATCAATTTTAATTTTCATGGCCTTCAAAATTTTCCAGCACCACCAGCCTTCGCCGTATCCTTCGTGCCTGGTGGTGGTTTCACCATCACTGTATTCCCAGCGCAAGGTTTTACCATTACATTTAACGCTATTGGAGATGCTGGAGCTGCTGGAGATGTTGCAGATGTTGCTGGAGATGTTTCAGACGCTGCTGGAGATACTACAGATGCTAAATCTCCAGCAGCATCTCCAAGACATCTATTGGATCTCCAAAACATCTATTATTAATCTCCAGCAGCAGATCCAGGTTATATATTATTAATATCCTGTAACCAAATCATCGTAACTTACTAACTCAAAGAGTCTTCGTGGACTTCATCGTCACATGCAGTCGAGAAGGATGAAGAATCGAAGGGAAGACTCTTCGATTGTATAACCTTTGAATCATTCTTTATTAGGTTTTGAATCACGAAACGAAGAGGTTTGGTTTAAACATGTGGTTTAGCTCCAACCAAAAGAATTTGAATGATAAAAAAAAAGTTAACATGGTCTAAGTTTCGAAGATTACCTAAATTTCAAGCAAGCCCAACCCAAAACATAAGTTAGTAAAGCCATGGATTAGGGTATCCAATAATTTAGAAGACATTTTTTTGTTGTTAGACTTTTTATTAATGTTTATATGTACAAAAATTGTAAGCCTTTTTTATAGTAATAATATTGGTAAAATTTTTTTAGTAAAATTTGTGGACCGTTTTTTTTAATAAACCATTGTTAAAAAAACTCGATTATGTGAGTTTAATGAATGATTTTGCAAGTAAAAATTCACAAAGAGTCATATTTCAACAATAATATTGTTTTTTCTCTTACAGATGGTTTATCGTGTTGGGTTGTTTTACACAGTTTATAAACTGGCTTTTTATATAACTATTATTTGTGATTTTAAATAGGGAGGATTACTAAACTAACTTTCAAATGTGTCTTTATTACTCAAACAATGCAAATTTTTCTAAATTACTAGAATAACCTAGAGTACCGATTTTGCCCTTTTGGCATTTGTTGACAAAAACGTAATTACGATATTGCCATTACTATTTTTAATCCACATCAGCGCGCTCAGATAAACAAGTCTACCGTTCTTTGACGGTAGATTTAATTATTGTTGGTAAACTTATTTTTCGGCTGGTAGACATATTTTTGGCCGGTAGACTTATTTTGTGCCGACATATTTGTTTGGGGGATGGTAGACTTATTTCGGTAGACATATTTTTACGAGGTGGTAGATATGTTTTTGGGCGGTAAATTTATTAATTTTTTGGTAGATTTATTTTGAATGATAGCAGATTTGTTAATGGTTGGTAGATTTAACGAGCGATCGGTTGATTTTTTGGTAGACATTTGACCAAATTGGTAGATTTATTTCTTTTGATGGTAGATTTATCTCCTCGGCGGTAGACTTCTTTGTAATGGCGGCAAACTTATCATCGGATGGTTCGTTTTTTGGTGACGGTAGATTTATTGTAATGACGGTAGACTAATATTGTCGTGGTAGACTTATTCTTAAAACGGTAGATTTATTTCTAATGACAGTAGATTTATTAAAGGTCAAAACAAGGGTTATTAGATTTGTAATGACGGTAGATTTATTTTATGACACGGCATATTTATATATAATCGGTAGATTTATCGGTAATGACGATAAGTTTATATAAACTTTTGGGATACATGAAATGGGTAGACTTATCTTAAGTTGGTAGATTTATATGAAGTTGGTAGATTTATCTGAAATTGTTAGATTTATCTGACATTGATCGTTGTTATTGACGATAGACTTATTAAAAGTGGAGATGATCAAATGACGATTTTGCCCACCAAAGAACTTGACATTTGCAAACAAAACGAGGCACCCAGGGTTCCCGCACATCGTATGAAACAAGTCTACCATATCGTATGAAACAAGTCTACCATATCGTGTGAAAAGTACTAAGAAGTGATCAACTTTGGTTATGTTTATGTGTTTGGTGATGTAGACTTCATGATTATGTGTTTGGTTTTGCTACACTTATTGTGTTATTGGTTAAGGTTACATGAAGACTTGTTTACGTTTTTGCTAGACTTCGTGTGTTTGGTGATGTATTGTTTACGTTTCTTTCAAACTATTGGTATTGCTAATGTTATGTATAAAAGGAGTATGTTGGACTTTCAAGTATTGTGATAATAAACACCACATAGAATTTGTATGTTCTAATTATATGTGGTTCATGTGTTTTTGTTTTAAATCTCACTAATTTTGGTTATACATACTAAGCAAACATTAAACTAAATAAAGTAGATGAATTCGTCAAGCACCTTTGAAAATTATCGTGGACTGTCTTACAATCACCAATTCAAAAACAAATCTACCATCATTTCAAAAACAAATCTACCAAATCCAAATCTCCCATTAATTATACTCGTAGAAGAATACGTTGAATCGAAGATGGATATGTCGTCAGAGACTCGACCGCCGTCGCAAATCCCAGGAACCTGTCGGAGATACCATCAATTTAACACCATCAATTGAAAATAGACCAAATGAAACTAAATCTACCATCAATTGAAAATAACTCTTCCGTCGTACAATATCAAAGGGAATACTAACCTGATAATTCAGAAGCGTCACCGGAAATTTCAGATGCCATAAATATGGTCGGAGACTGGTCCGAGTTCGCGACGCCCATATACATGTCGGAGATGAAACCTTAAATTTACCAAACCTTACAAGCAAATCTGCCACCATTCAAATTAATGTATCAAACCCTAAAAATAAATCTACCAGAACGGATTAAACAAGTCTACCAGAATAGATTAAACAATTATACCATAACGGATTAAACAAGTCTACCATAACGGAATAAACAAGTCTACCATAACGGAATAAACAAGTCTACCATTATTAGCGAAATTTCGTCGAACAAGTGGTGGGCATACCTCATGAAGCAGCATATCAACCAAAAAACGATTTTACTGTTCGGCGGCGAAGCAGATCTGGTGGAATGGCGGTGGAGCAGACCTGGTGGAAGGAGGCGGCGGAGCAGATCTGGTCGAAGGCGGCAATTTACCAAACCTTACAAGCAAATCTGCCACCATTCAAATTAATGTACCAAACCCTAAAATTAAATCTACCATAACGGATTAAACAAGTATACCATAACGTTTTAAACAAGTCTACCATTATTAGCGGAATTTTGTTGAACAAGTGGTGGACATACCTCATGAAGCAGCATATCAACCAAAAAACGATTATACTGTTCGGCGGCGAAGCAGATCTGGTGGAATGGCGGTGGAGCAGATCTGGTGGAAGGCGGCGGCGGAGCAGATCTGGTCGAAAAGTTGGCCGGCGGCGGCGATTATGGACTAACGTCGATGATGGATTTGGATTAAACAAGTCTACCATAACGGATTAAACAAGTCTACCATAATGGATTAAACAAGTCTACCAGAACGGATTAAACAAGTCTACCAGAACGGATTAAACAAGTATACCATAACGTTTTAAACAAGTCTACCACTATGTATTAAACAAGTCTACCATTATTAGCAGGATTTTGTCGAACAAGTGGTGGGTATACCTCATGAAGCCGCATATTAACCAAAAAACGAAGGTTTTCTCTCCTTTCACCGGGAACTCGCGTCGCCCCTCCGCACGTCGCCTCAAAAATGACCAAACGACGTCGGATCTCGTCGCCCTCGGAAGGAACTCGCCGAAGAAGATGAAAAAACTCATGAGAAAAAGGAAAGTTCCTTACCTACTCGTCGCCGGAATCAATGGTCGTGAGGCTGGAACGCCGGAGTCGGAGTATATCTCGCCGGAGAAGACAAGAAGACGAGAGGTTAAGAATAAATCGAGAGGTTTCGAACCACCAGAGTTGCCGAGAATATGAGAGGGCTCGCTGGAGTCGAGAAGACGAGAGGTTTTGAGAAGGGGAGAGGCTCGCCGGAGTCGCCATATCTCGTCGGAGAAGGCGAGAGGTTTCGAGAAATCGCCTCGAAGAGGAGAGGTTTCGGTATTTTTTTGTTTCTCGACAGAATGTAACCCCTTTTTTTATTCACTTTTATTGTTTTCTAATTCTTTAATTTCATTATTTTATAAATTACAAATTAAAAAAAAATTGTTAATGACATTTTGGTGATTAAAACGAAAATATGTACATGAATATTTTTTACCAATTTTGTAAAGTTAGTTTAGTTAGAGAAAGGTGTGACAAAGTTAATTTAGTAAAAACACTATATTTGAAGTTATTCTAGTTATTATCTCTTTTAAATAATACATGAAAAATGCGTGTTTTTAAAATTTGTGTAGAGCATCTCAAAACATTGGACCGGCGCTATCTGCAAGTACCCAATTGTTATGATTTGTGGATTTTCTGATTGTTATGATTTTCTAATTTAACGTGTTGTTTTGTGATTGTAATTATATGGTGGAAACTTGAGTTTTTAACTCACAGATGATTCTCTGCAGAATAAGGGGATATATGTAAATATTATGTTGGATCTAAATGTCATTAGTTATACCCTAATGACTCTCTTGTATCTCTATATATATGTAAATCTCATTCTAATAAAGTTAACACATTCAACACCTATATGGTATCGGAGCTTTACGCTCCTAAAATTCTAAAAACACTCGATCTCTTCAAAAAAATTTAGCCGCCACCATGACTTCCTCCATCAACGACTCTCTGATTGCACCGAAACTATTGCCATCAACACAAACACAGTCCTTAACATCAATATATCAAATGTCACCAAACTTACATGTGGAGTCTCCAAGTGAATGCTCTCCTCGATGGGCATGGACTTGCTGGTCACCTAGATGGCTCCACTGTTGCTCCATCTGCCACCATAACGGTTGGCACCACAGTCTCTCCAAACCCAGATTTTATCAAATGGAGCCGCCAAGACAAGCTCATCTACATCGCACTCCTCGGCGCAATCTCGCAACCCCTTCAACATGTGGTGTCTCGCACAACCACATCATCTCAGATATGGACCAAGCTATCCTCAACGTATGCAAATCCGAGCCGAGGTCATCTCAACAGCTGAAAGCTCAAATCAAAAACACAGGCACAAAATAATTGATGAATATATGCAAGGAATGACGACTCGCCTGGATCAAATTGTAATTCTAGGCAAACCATTTGATCACGAATATCAAATCAAATTTATCCTAGCTGGTCTCCCTGATGAATACAAGACAGGTTGTTGATCAGATCGAAAGCAAGGACACACCGCCAACGGTCACTGAAGTTCATGAGCGACTCCTTAATCATGAAGCCAAGCTACTCGCGGCATCTGATGTCACTAACTCCTCTCCGTTTCATGTCTCTGCAAACGTCATTCAAGCGCAACAATAACAACAATTACAACAACAATCGCAACAATTGCCGATTTGGAAAGTTCAAACTTCATCGGTCGTATCCTCTTTTCCTATTTTTCTTTCTTTAATTAAACTAAACAAAGACAAAAGAAAAAAAAAATCTAAACAAAGACTAGGACTTGCATTGCATGATAAACATTCTGTTAACAATTAAATAAACACAAGACTTATTACAAGGAATGTAAATAACATGTATGTTTTATAAAATACTCAATAATTAAACTAACAAAATAAAAGGCTAAAAAAGCACATGGGTGATGGGTCTATTTATTAATATCCCGTAACCAAATAATCGTAACTCACTAATTCAAAGAGGTTTGACTATAACATGTGGTTTAGCTCCATCCAAAAGAATTTGAATGATACAAAAAAATGGTTTTTTCTTTTCATCATATTAACATGATTTATAACTTAAAAAAATATTATAATTTTCATTGACAAAAGAAAAAATATAAACTCGCCCAAACAACTGGTCCAAGTTTCAAAGATTACCCAAATATTTTATCCTGCAAATACCTAATTCTTAGTAGTGTAATGACAAATCATACGTATGATTCGAAAGCAATGATAGGATTTTGAATATAAATTTATCCAATTAAGAAAAAATGTCATGAAATAAATTATTTGGAATCAGAAAATCAGTTATTGAATTCATGAGTTTTTTTTTGTTTTTTCTGTCAATTGATAATTTTTTTTGTAGCATTGTGAAATATCCTTTTTGTTTCTTTCTTCTTTTTGGTGGAATCTCATTGTGAAATGTTTTTTGATCCGAATGGGCTCCGGCTAGATTTTTAAGACCTCAGGGCCGGTTAAATCTTAAATAATTTGGTTAACACCATGAAATTGGATTTTTTGGTTAAACCGATTGATTGACGGGTCAAACATAAACCTTCCAGCTGGAAAAGAAGGTTGTAAACTCAACAAAAATAAACCCTAACTAAACCTCTTCACTTCTCCTCAGACGGCAGTCTCGGCGACTTCTCTTCTTCTCTCGTCGACTTCTTCTTGGAATCGCAGGTACATGCCTCTGTTTTCTCTAATTTGGGAGCTCTGTTTTCTTATTCTGTTAACTTCTTTTTGAATGATTTCGCTTTTTACTGAGTTTTCGTTTTTTAATTGATTTCTTCTTCTAACCATTGATGGTTTTGATTGCAGGTGATTTTACCCGAGTGTTGAATTAAGAAATGGGTACCAAAGGTGAATTTTTTATGTAGCAAAAAAAAGTTTGTGTCTTTATTAGAGTTTCGTGGATTTGAGGTTAATAAATGGTTTATTGGATGTAGATGATATATCTAAGGATCAGATGATTGATAAAAAGCGTGGAAAGAAATTGAAATCTAAGAAAGCAGAAGCTGAGGAGCATGAAGAACAACTTAAGAGGCTTCAAGAAACAGTGAGTCACTCACTTGTAACATGTTGTAACATGTTTGGAAGCTTGAGTTTTTAACTTACAGATGATTTCTTTCTGCAGCAAGCTGATTTTTATAAGTATATGAAAGAGCATGATGAACAGCTTCTAAAGTTTGATGCTGCTGAATTTGAGGTGAGTCAGTAGATTTGAATATGTTGACCTTGCCACCTCGACGCGATTTCTTACTGAAGCTTTTATCTTCTCCGTTTTACATTTGGTTAGGATGATGCTGATGTTGAAGCTGATGCTGATACCGACTTGGAAGACACTGAAAAGCAAGGTGTTGATGAAACCCCGAAGCTGGAAATCGCAAAGAAAGTAAACGAGCAGAAAACGATCACAGCAGCCATGGTTGATTCATGGTGTAAATCAATCCGAGAAGAGGCGAAGCTAGGTGCAGTTCGTTCTATCTTGAGAGCTTATAGAACTGCCTGTCACTATGGTGATGATACCGGGGGCGATCAATCTGCAAAGTTCAGCGTTATGTCGAGCGCTGTGTTTAATAAGATAATGATATTTGTTTTGAGTGAAATGGACGGGATTCTTCGTAAGTTGTTAAGGCTTCCTGCAACTGGAGGAATGAAAGATATTATAGTGGAGGTGACAAACACCAGGCCATGGAAGAATTATAATCACTTGGTCAAATCATATCTCGGGAATTCCCTTCATGTTCTTAACCAGATGACCGACACAGGAATGATATCTTTTACTCTGCGTCGCCTAAAGCACTCATCGGTCTTTCTATCTGCTTTTCCAAGCCTCCTAAGGAAATATATAAAGGTGTGTTGGAGCAAAATATCATTCTGTTCATGTTTCCTATTGTGTTCCTGGGCTTTTTAACCTATTGGTTTTGTCTCCTTTGTTTGTTCATTGGTCTTCTTCCATTTAGGCTGCACTTCATTTTTGGGGAACCGGCAGTGCCGCGATCTCTGTTGTTTCGCTGTTGTTCCTGAGAGATTTGTGCATACGCCTTGGAACTGACTGTGTAGATGACTGCATCAAGGGAATGTACAAAGCGTATGTGATGAATTGCCAGTTTGTGAATGCTGTTAAACTGCAGCATATATCGTTTCTTGGTAACTGCGTCATTGAGCTTCTCGGCACGGATATCTCTGCTTCATATCAGCATGCGTTTGTCTTCATAAGGCAATTGGCAATGATTCTGCGTGAAGCACTTAACACAAAAACAAAAGTACTTTTTCAATAATATTTAAAAATTAGTTGTTCTGTTCAACATTTGCATGTTGTGAAAAGTTGCTTTAACTCTTATTTACATTTGGTTGTTTTTACAGGAAGCGTTTCGGAAAGTGTATCAATGGAAGTTCATCCATTGTCTTGAGCTTTGGACAGGAGCTGTTTGTGCCTACAGCTCTCAGTCTGAACTCAGACCAGTTGCTTATCCACTAGCTCAAATAATATCTGGCGTAGCACGACTTGTTCCCACTGCCCGTTATATTCCTCTTAGACTAAGATGCGTTAGTATGCTAAACCGGATTGCTGCTTCAACTGGTACCTTTATACCCGTCTCAATGCTTCTTATGGACATGTTAGACATGAAAGAGCTCAATAGACCTCCCTCTGGAGGTGTTGGCAAAGGTGTCGATTTACGCACGCTAATCAAGGTAAAAACTTATTTGGGTGGGAAAAGAAGATACTAGAATGAAATTTGAACCAGCAAACTAACCATTTTGATTGTTAAAATTCTGTTCCAGGTAAGTAAACCGGCAGTGAAGACGAGAGCGTTTCAGGAGGCATGTGTTTATTCTGTAGTGGAGGAGCTTGTGGAGCATTTGTCTCAGTGGAGTTGTTCCATTGCATTTTTTGAACTATCATTTATTCCGACCATAAGGCTGCGTAGCTTTTACAAATCCACTAAAGCTGAGAGGTTTAGGAAAGAAATGAAGCAACTCATTAGCCAGGTACCTTAGGAAAGAAGAGAAAATGAGCTTTTACTTAATGTATATTGTACTTGCAAAAAGAGCTCTCTATGACTTGCGTTTTATTGACTCCTTTGGTTTCTTTGTCATTTTCTTTGTGTATTTTTTCTTTTCAGATTGAAGCTAACTCAGAGTTTGTCAACAAAAAGAGAGCGTCTATTACTTTTCTACCCAATGAGCCTGCTACTGCATCTTTCCTTGAGGTTTAGTAACTCGTTTCTTTTAATCTACTTAAATTTGTTAATACTTAACAATTTTTTAACTGTGGCTTCGTATACATACTTGTTCTGAACGTTTTTTCTTCTGTTCAGAATGATAAGGAGGCAGGGAAAAGCCCTCTATCGCAATATGCAAAGATTATCCGCCAAAGAGCCCAGCAAAGAAATGAATCGCTGGTGGAATCAGAGTGAGTTACATACATCCCTCTAAAATTGAGACTCGTGTATTCTTTATCTTGGCCTTGGTCCCTAGTGTTTATTTGACTGCTGACAATAATCCGTCTGGTTTATCTAGTGTTATTGTGGGAGAGAACTCGGCTGTCTTTGGGAAAAATGCACCAAGCAGCGATGAGGAAGAAGATGAGGCAGATAGGAGCGAAAAGGGTGCTGCAGCTTTCAGTTCCTCCTGGTTACCAGGAAGTGACTCCAAGTATGTCTCTCTTCCTCTTAAAAATGCGCACATTTCGTAGTTTCATATCATAAATCATTGCGTCGGTGTAGTAGATTGTGGGTAAAACCATGTACCAGTAGTGGTTCAGTAATCCTCAGATACAATTCTAGAATGGGTCGGGTTGGGTCTCATTTACGGGTTGCTCGGTGAATTTGGGGAATCTAGATAGGAGCTGAACCGGGTTGTCTCCTATGCCGCTAATGTCTTAACCTCACCGTCTTGCTTTAAACCTATAACAATTGTATAATTGGCAGGGAAAAAGAGGTGGAAGAAGAGAAGATGAAAAAGAAGAAAAGGAAGAGGAAGAGCAAAACAGAGAAGAAGCAGGATGAGGAAGGCAGAGCAGAAGATGACGTTGTGGAGGATTTTGTGTTGAGTTCCGACGAAGAGGATGATCTGTTTGATATAGGAGGAGACAAAGATGAGGATGATGCAACAGATGAAATTGCAGATGCTGAGACCAAGACATCTACCAAGAACTCCAAGAAGATTAAGGGCACTTATAAGACCTGGCATAAGAACTACAAGAAGACAAAGAAGAAGAAGCCCCGAGTAGCTTAGTTCTTTTTTTTCTTTTTCAATGTTATGAAATTACTTTTTTTTTTTTTCGATGTTTGCAAAACAGCATTAAACAAAATTTTGGGAAAAAAGCTAATATCTCCAAATTTAATGATTAAAATTGGAATTTTTTATCGTCATCATCAGAAGTCGACAAAGGTTTTTTGATGTACATTGCGAAAATGCACCAAGTTTAACATGCATGTAATGTAAGAGGGTTTCAATGATAGTGAAATCAAAGCGGACTGGACTGGTTTGTTCATTAACGCTGCAGGCCAGCTTTGATGTAAGCTGCGTAGAGATCCCTGCATTTCAAAACCATACATTGTTTGTTTTAACTACGATAACAGATTAAATAGTGTAAATACTTTGGTGTTTTGGAGAAAACAAACTTACATGGATTCCTTAATTGCGTCTATGGCAGCTTGAGCTGGGAGGAAACCTTCAACGTCTACTTTCTTGTTCTCGTTCTTCTTGTCTAAAAGTTTTTGGTTAAGTGAAAAGTGAAATCAAAGGATAAGCCAAAACAAAAACAAAACTGTTTTGTTTTATGTTCAGTGAAAAACAGAAAAGAAATGCAATATGGGGTGTTATTCTGTGGATACAGTCCTCAAAGAAACGGCGGATTTCAGCTAGACGGTGAGGAGGAAGCTCTTTGATGTCTCTGTAGTGACGGAACTCGGGATCATCAGCACACACTGCAATTATCTTGTCGTCTTTTTCACCCTGCAAGTTTCAAACCAAGGTGATTTATGGTTTCTTACTAATGTAATACATCACAGAGAAGTGGAAGATATAATTTTGGGATTGAGGGTTGTTACCTGATCAATCATGGGCATTAAACCAATAGCACGGGCACGGAGGAACGATCCAGTTAGCACAGGCTCCTGCGCAATAGTTATCAACCATCTCAAGTTGGTTATTTCACTGTCTGCTTATGTCAAGTTTGAATGAACATGATGCTAAGAAGAGGTGAGAGAAACCACCTGCATCAGTACCAGGACATCTATTGGATCACTGTCTTCACAAATGGTTCGAGGAATGAAACCGTAGTTGTGGGGGTACACAATCGATGAGTAGAGAACACGATCAACCTAGAGAGGAAAATCATTCAGTGATGAGATTTTCTTCTTCTGTTCGAATCTTATAATGAAGCATCTTTAGTTTGAATGCATAAACTGTGACTTCTGATACATCCGGCAAGGAAGACTTGTGCATATATGATGTATATAACCGCAGAATTAGACAAGAATATGAGGAATCAGAAGACAAATCCATACTCAATCGGGTAAATGCACTGTACCTTAATAAGGCCACTGTTCTTGTCTAGCTCGTACTTTACCTTGCCACCTTTGCTAATTTCAACAACCTGATATATAATTCAAATTCGTTTAACTCTTGAAATGATCTAATCTTCTGCAATGCAAAAGGAGATAAAGCTTACACAGTTGAAAACAGCAGGAGCTTCCGGACCTGTAAAATTCAACAAACAAACATTCTCATAAAAGAATGAACATTTAGCCATCGAAGCAAAACTCTCATTGCATTGATATAAATGTCTAGAATCACATAACTATTTAAAGTAACTAGGGCAAGGATACATGCCACCTATATGAATCAATAAGAAAGAAACTTCATGTATCAAAAGATAAGCATACCAATCTCCAAGTCATGCCAAGGATGAGCAGCAGCTGATCTGTGGGTGAAGGCAGAAAAATTCCTCTCGTTAAGAGTAACATTAGGGTTCCTGAGAGGGGGAGCATAGCTCTTGGCACTTCCTTCATTGTTGTTGTCAGCCATATCGAATGTCCACTGTAACGTGAAACAAAAACCCATAAGCGCTAGGAGAGTCATTCAAGCATACTAAACTCAAAACAAGCCATGAAACATATTCTCACTACTGAAAAATTTGTGCAATAACCAGAGTATAAAACAGCCAAATTCTTCTACGTTCCAACAGAATCCAATCTTCTAAACCATAAACTTGAAAACGAAAAAATAAAACCAAAAGCGCTAGAGATAGTCATTCAAGCATACTAAAATCAAAACAAGCCATATAACTTATTCTCACAAGTGAACATTTTGTTCAATAACCAGATGAAAAAGCAACGAATCCTTCTACGCCCCAGCAGAATCAAAAATAACAAATCGGAGTTTCTTCAAATAACAAATTTTGGTTTAAATTCCACATCCCGTTTCAAATTGGAACGGAGAAATGAAGCACACATACCAATCTACGATATTCACTGTTCTAATGCAACTCCGTATCAGCTTAGGGAACAATCTTACAACATGAGAGACTGAAAGTAACAGAGATATCGAACAAACGTAGATCCATCCTCGATTTCATGTAATTACAAATCAAAATCACCCCCTACTCTAACCTGTACTAGCTATCAATCGGCAACACTGAACAAAACCGAAAATCTGACAGCAGTAATCCAACAAAACAAGTCTACAGATGCGTTTCTTAGTAAATCGACGGATCGATCATATGCGCGCAACAATCCAAGCTCTCGAACCAAAAAGAAACGGACAGAAAAAAACGCAAAATCGGCGATACCGCTCCGATTCAACAAGCAGGAACGAAAATCAAGCACCATTTAACAGAAGAAGATACACAAAACTTGACTAATCGGCGGATTTTCGAATGATACAGAAGGAAAAAAACAAGATGATCTTACAGATGCGATTTCAAGCTTCAATCGCGCAACCGAAGAAGAGATTCCGTAACGTTTATTTTTTCTTTCTTTCTTGTTTTATTTATAGATGTAGAACAGTTACAGTAGAGTATTGGTGTGAGTGTGATGCTTAATGGCGCTTCTTTATGGACGTTGGAGGAAGGAGACGCTGATGTCACCAATTCCTTTGGTTGTTGTTCCTCGTCAATTGTACGATGAATCGTGTACGTTGAATTTGAAAGGTTAAGGATCCGACGGACGTGGTTTTATTCGAACTTTTTTTCTGGGATTTTTAATTGTTTTTTTTAAATAGGCTTTTATGTGTGTGTACCTTTTTAATCGAAGGAAAAGAAAAAGGACGACATTGATGTTGCCAAAAGGCATCCGACTAGCAAATCAATACATGACGCGTGTCTTGAAAATTAGGCACTTTCCTTCCGTTCATTAATTCCTTATTTTCTTCAAGGGAATTAATAAAAAATAATTCTGGTAAAAACAATTATAGTCTGCTCAAATAACTTATAGCAAATCAAAGTATTTGTATTTTTGGACACATTTTTGAGGTTTTTTACGATAGAATAAAAATGAATATAATACATGTGAATGAAATATAGAAAATAAATGAATACATTTATTTCACACACTCTTCTGCATAGTAGCAGAAATATAATTCTATTTGAAATTTGTTTATTTCTGCAAAAATATAGCCAATTTGCTATTCCACGTAAAATGGTTACATTTGTTGACGACTCATTTCACCATACTTTATCTCTTTAACTAATCAACTATTTGCATCTTAGCTGGATGATTGCTTGATTTCTTTTTAAACGGTTCATAATAAAAATGTTGGGGACAAAAAAACTCGTATGACCAGCTTGTCTAGGAGAACTCGTATGGGAAATTCGTATGAGGAATTCGTTTGGGAAAATTCGTCTTGGGAATTCGTCTGGGAGAATTCGTATGGGGAGTTCGTCTGGAAGAACTCATATGAAGAACTCGTTTGGAGAGTTAGTCTCGGGGAGAGCTCGTATGAAGAACTCGTTTGGAGAATTAGTCTATGGGAGAACTCGTATGGGGAGTTCGTCTGGGAGAACTCGTATTGGAAGTTCGTATGGGAGAACTTGTATGGGAAGTTCGTTTGGGAGAACTCGTCTGGAAATTTAGTCTCTGATATGTGTGATGAATGATTAATCCTTCGTCTGGGAGAACTAGTTTGGAGAGTTAGTCTCTGATTGGTTGTCGTTTTATATGTGCATCCACGTTGACAAAATATAACTGTTTTATAATACCGTGAAGTCAAATGTATGATTTCGTACTAAATAAAAAATTATGTATGAAATTTGAATTTTTAATTACTTGAGGTATAATTTAGCACGGTCATATAATTCGTGTATAACTTTAACCTATGAGTTTCTTTCATATAGCCAAATTTCCGTGCCGAATATAAAGTGGGCTTAAAGTAATCTTATGAAGCCCAACATGCTAAACAATAGTAGAAAGCCTTTTATTTCCGCGACACGTGTCGAGTATACTCCTCCACGTCATTCAGTTTCCTCTTCTTTCCAAGAAACCAAGCAAACGACTTTTAAACGATTAAGCAAAATTAAAGCATCTCTCTCTCTCGTTACTTTACCTTCCCGTCAAAACGGAACTGAGAAAAATTCAATTTGATTTGTTCAAGATCATCGTATTAGAGTCGATTCTCTTTACGAATCGCATTGTGATTCGGTTTGTTTCCCTTTTTCTCTGTTCGATTTCGGAGATCACTGACCTGATCAGTGATTGTGTTAGGGTTTAGCCGTTTCTGTTTCGTGACAGTTTCATGGAGAACGAACGAGGAAGTGAAGGAAACGGAGATACTATGATCAATTCACCGCTCGCGAGATGGAGAATGGAATTCTCAAAGTCATTTCAGAATTACCTCGACAGATCGGCGCCTCACCTTGTTCGAAGATGGCTAGTGACTTTAATCGCAGCCGTGATCTATATCTTCAGGGTTTACTATGCGTATGGA
This sequence comes from Eutrema heterophyllum, assembly GCA_002933915.1. Classification (NCBI taxonomy): domain Eukaryota; kingdom Viridiplantae; phylum Streptophyta; class Magnoliopsida; order Brassicales; family Brassicaceae; genus Eutrema; species Eutrema heterophyllum. The sequence goes on from PKMM01019964.1 coordinate 341,703, forward strand.
TTCTTCGTCATCTCCTATGGCCTCGCTACTTACATTTTAAACCTCTTGATAGGTTTCCTCTCTCCCAAAGTCGATCCAGAGCTCGAAGCTACAGATGGTGCTTCTGTGTCCAGAGGAGATTCTGATGAGTTCAAGCCCTTTATTCGTCGTCTTCCCGAGTTCAAGTTCTGGTAAAATTTCCCTTCACTATTGACGAAAATTCGACTGATTGATCTGTTTTAGGTTTGACTTGTCATGAAAATTTCTGATTCAGGTATGCAGCCACTAAAGCTTTTGTTGTTGCATTTGTCATGACCTTCTTCTCCTTCTTGGATGTGCCTGTGTTCTGGCCAATCTTGTTGTGTTACTGGTTGTTTCTGTATTTTCTCACTATGAAACGCCAAATCGTGCACATGATCAAGTACAGATACGTTCCTTTCGATTTTAGAAAGAAGGTAAAGCAACTCAAGGTTCTTGTTTACAGTTTCCCTGACCTTTATCAATACTTGTTACTGTGTGGTTTTGTATTCGATTTGGCCTGAATCTTTGCTTAAAAGTAGTCCTGAAGATAGATTGTGATTATTTTTTTTTGTTTTGACAGAGGCAAGGTGGAAATGATAAGCCTAGTAGCAGTAATTCATCTCAGGGAGATGAAAAAACGGCTCAGACGTGAAGCATAGACCTGGTACTGATCTGCACATGTTCAAGTTAGTGATAGGCCCCAAGCGAGAAAAGATTACAAACTTAAGAGAACAGTATCAAGTAAATTGTAATAGCATGCTGTGGTGTAAAAGGAAAAGCAAAGTTAACAGAACTGAGAAATCTCTCTTATGTTTGAGTTATACCTCACATTTTTCCGGCCTTTCATTGTCAAGGGATCTACAATTCAGAGATGAGAGAGAGGAAGTGAACATACATTCTTTAAGACAGTTTCTTTGGCTTGCAAAATTTTACAGCAGAGTTTGGTATGTGCAAAAACTTGATCTGTCTTCTCCATCATCATATTCTATATAAGTGCTTTGTCACTCCATCCGAATCCAAGCAGGTTCAATCTTGATCAAATCGGGAACGTTGTGTAATGTAGTCTTTGGTCCAATTATGCGATGAAAAGAAGCCGGTTTTAGCCAAAATGGAGAACAATTCGAAGTCTTGAGATAGAGATTGAGACAGCAGCTCCAATGAATGAAACAGAAGAAGCACTAGATTCATGTATGAGAACAACATGTCTTAGGGATGCTTCCTCGTTGAACCTCATAGTAAATCTTGTCATTTCCACCCTTTTGGCATTGAAGCTCAACCTCACTAATTTCGTTTGAAAAAAAAAAAAAAAAATCTTTCCCAATCCCAACAGTCGATATATTTCTTGGACCAGACAAAACGAACCCGCTGGAGTAGACAGAGTATTTCAATTTCCCATTTTCTTGTCATTGAATCGTGAGCTTCCTTTTCAGTAGCTAGCTAATCTCATTTTCCGAATCGTTCAAAATCCGCCATGGAAGCAACTGCAAGAATCTTCAGTACTTCTGCTCTCCATCGTCGTCTCCTTCTCACCAAGATAAGTGTAAATCCAGAATCCCGTTCGATCAAATACACAAATCAGCTCTGTTTTCCCTCTCACATTGCCGTTTCCCGGGAATCCTCTATCTCCGCCGGTCGTATACGGTGCTCTTCGCTTCCCCCGAATGCGAATCTCTTCAAATCCCTCTTCTCGCTAACGTCAAATTTCCGTCTCGAGAACTCCGCCGTTCACGCCAACCCATTCCGATCCGAACCTAACGACGGCGTCGCCGTATGGAACAGAGCTCCACGGAGCGTGAACGGAGGAGGAAACGCGACGACGTTCGGCGGGAACGGGAAAGAGACGACGGTGGTTCTTCTCGGTTGGTTAGGAGCGAAAGCAAAACACCTAAGGAGATATGTGGAGTGGTACAATTCCAGGGGAATTAACGCCGTTACTTTCACCGTCGACGTTAGGGATTTGCTCCGGTTAGATCTTGGCCAGCGGCTTGAACGACGGATAGCTGAATTTGGGAACGAATTGGTCAACTGGGTATCGGAGAAAGAAGAGGATGGTAGAGAAAAATGTTTGGTGTTCCACAGTTTCAGTAACACTGGTTGGCTTGTGTAGGTTGATGAAAGCAAATCCTTCATCAATATACTACTCTCTTCGCTACACTTCATTGTGATTCTGATCTCCTCATAAGTGATGATGATGATGAAATTAGTGTTGATTTGGAATTTTAAGCTCGTGGAGTCTCACTAGTGGTTTCATTTTGGCAGCTACGGTGCCTTGCTCGAGAGATTCGTGGGCAGACAAGAGTTAGTTGCTAAGATTAAGGGTTGTATCATTGACTCAGGAGGAGCAGATCCTCTAGATACCAAGGTTTGTTCTTTTAAATGTATCTCTCTTTCATGAAACCAAGACTCTTCAGGATGTGCTTTTCAAGTTTTCTCCATTGTTTCATTGTCTTATATTGGAACTTTGGAAGTAGAAGATATCCAAAGTAAAGAAATTGAAGTAGAAAAGGCCAATACTGTTGTAGGTTTCTTTGCTTTCCAGAGAAAGTGATATTTCTTTTTTGAGCTATACTTTTTTTGGATTATGATTCACGCTATTGTGAGAGCTTTACTAGTTGAATCTCTATGTTGAAGCATTCTAGATTGATACATTGATTTACCGAACCATGACCAGGGGAGTTTTGGCTTTGATAATCAAGCAATAAGCTCTGTAAAAAGACAACTTAGTACCTTGAAAAGACCATAGCCATGGGTTAAAACCGCTGATATCTTTTCATTATTTAGCCATCATTCACAGGGTAATGGCACATTGGTCTAAATATCTTGCAAAGGCGATCTTGTTCTCTTGCGAGATTTGATGTTTTAGGCATGTGAACGAGGAAAATATGATCCTTCATAGTAAATATTCAAGCTTGTTATTCCTGGTAGAACAGATCATCTCATGGCTCTAAATTCACTTATGTTGAAACTTGTTTCGTGTACAAAATCGTCGCGTAGTCCTTATNAAAAAGACAACTTAGTACCTTGAAAAGACCATAGCCATGGGTTTAAACCGCTGATATCTTTTCATTATCTAGCCATCATTCACAGGGTAATGGCACATTGGTCTAAATATCTTGCAAAGGCGATCTTGTTCTCTTGCGAGATTTGATGTTTTAGGCATGTGAACGAGGAAAATATGATCCTTCATAGTAAATATTCAAGCTTGTTATTCCTGGTAGAACAGATCATCTCATGGCTCTAAATTCACTTATGTTGAAACTTGTTTCGTGTACAAAATCGTCGCGTAGTCCTTATACACATCTTAATCATTCAACTGGCATTTGATTATCAATGAGTATACCTTCTGGTCATTATTCTCTTGCAGATTTGGGCAGCTGGGTTTACTGCTGCAATATTGAAGAAGCGTAGCTCCACCATAAACACAGGACCAAACAGTCCCATAAACGAAGACGATGCTTCAAACCCACAAAAGAAGGAACCCCTAGGACTCGAAAACATGATGCTATCATCTCTAGAGAAACTCTTCCCCATCGTCTTAAACCTCCCAGATGTCAACATGTAAGCTTCACACTAGACAGTAGACACCCATCTGCGTCTTGTTGTCTTTTCGGTTGATTCATCTGAGGTTATTTGTTTATCTTGCAGGAGGCTAACGAAAATCATCCAGAAACTCAATGAGAACCATCCTCCATGTCCGCAGCTCTATCTTTACAGCTCCGGGGACAAAGTTGTTCCGTCTCATTCCGTGGAGCTCCGGATCAAAGAACAACAGAAGATTGGAAGAAACATACATTCTTTCAATTTCAGGTTGTCTCCTCATGTCGACCACTACCGGAATTTTCCTGAGCTGTACTCCTCACAGCTTCATAACTTCTTGCAAGAGTGCTTCAAGCCAACAAAACAGCAAGCAATGTGACTTCGAACATAGATATTTTTTTGGCAAGAATCTTTGTAGCGGGTTTATTGTTTTTTTTGTCTAAAATGGTTCTGTGTTTTGGTTTCAGAACGAGAAAGATATAAAACACTGAGTTCTGTGTTTTGGTTTAGCTACTAAACCGGTGAGTTGATGTAAAGCTGAACCGACCGGTTGATCATCTGTCATAAATGAACGAATTAAATGGGTTATTTAAAGCCGGATCCGGACCGGCCGGTTGGTCACAGATGTCGACACGCGTCTGGTCTTCTCTCCGAATCGATTCTCTCTTTAATTGCGGTTTTTTTTTTATAATTCTGTTTGTTTTTTTCTATTCGATTCAGACTTCTGAGATCAAAATATTCTGCAAGTGAATTGAATAGAGGCTACAGCGTCGAAAAGTGATTTTTTTACCATTTAAAAAGGATTGGGAAGATCAAAATGGTTCCAAATGCCCAAAAATTACAACAAACTTGAATATAAAAGTAAACGTAGCAACAAGCTTCGCTGGTCCAGAGTGCATGCAATACACAAAACCTTCTTAATGATTCAAATGGTCGTTGACTATGACCTTTGTGTTTAGTATCATTCGATGATACAATTTGATACATCTTTGTTTATGTTTTCTTCTAATAAGTTAGGTTATCATCGGACTAGAGTTCAATAGTTGAGTTGAAATACAATGTTATCATTCATCAATTGTTTATTTGTTTTAGCTGAGAACATTGCCTTTAACCGAAGCTTCACAAACACAATGGGCCGAAATCCTGGTTTGATTTTGAGTTATAGCTCTATTGATTTTGATTTTGAGGTAGCCATTTCGTGAAACTGAAATCAACCTCCAAAATCTAAATCCTTTATTTTGGGCCAATGTAAAGACAAAATGGGCCGAAACATATTACTCTCCGCCTCTCTCTTTTCTCGTTCACGGCGAAGCGATTCGCTTCCACACTTCCATGGACTCCTCTTTGCTCTCGGCGGCTACGGCCGAGACCTTCAACGGTAATGCGGCGGAGCAGATTGCCCCTCCGATGCAGCCGCCGGGTACGGATATGATTGGTATTTGCTTCAGGGATCGGCTCTGGATCAATTCCTACCCTCTTTTTGACGTTGTAGCCTCTATTCAATTCACTTGCAGAATATTCAATAAAATTACTTGTTGACCTGATCAATGGTTGTGTAGGTGAAGTATAAGTAGATTTGTGACAGTTTCATAAATTGGTAGATTCGTACTCTGATATTCGATAATGGCAGCGGCGAGAGATTCACAGATTTCTCCGGAGAATTCGTTCGGTGCTGTCGTTCTCGGCGGTACGTTTGATCGATTGCACGATGGGCATCGAACTTTCCTTAAGGTAATTTGGTTTTTCTGTGCTTATGTTGGGGGTTTTACCATTTTTGAGAATCCAAGTAATTATCGAATTTTTTTGTGTGGTGGCGATGGAAAAATCAGGCGGCGGCGGAGCTAGCCAGGGACCGGTTAGTGGTTGGAGTATGTGATGGCCCAATGTTGACGAACAAGCAAGTAAGCAATTACCCCCTCAGATTTCTTCTCGCTTTTCCCCTTTTCACTCTTTTGTGCTTAAAGTTTTGATTTTTAGCATTAAAGTGATTGATTTAAGCAAATAATTTCAGAACGAGAAATCTGGCCAAATTTTGTTCAATTTCACCACTTACGTGAGATTGAAGTCTAAGTTACACTGGCCTTAGAGTTCTTATCATGAGTTGCAAAGATATCCTTCTTAGTTCTTCTGATCTTAAGGCAAAAGCTCTTTGATCGTCTGTGAAACTGTTACACGCTTTGTTGAGGTCTTATTTCTCCTCCTTTCACTCTTTTGTGTATATAGTTCTCTGAAATGATACAACCCACTGAAGAAAGGATGCGTAATGTGGAGAACTATGTTAAGGTAATTGCAGCAGAATGTGGAATTTTCTCATCAGGTTTTTTATGTACTCGTATAGTCTTCTTACTGCCATGACATGTGAACTAATTAACGTGAAATGAGTGACAAATAGATGAAGTAGAGTTTCTCTTATTGACGTTTCTTTAAGTTCTTGTGTATAGTCGATTAAACCCGAGCTGGTTGTACAAGCCGAACCCATTACTGATCCATATGGTCCTTCAATTGTCGATGAAACTTTGGAAGCTATTGTTGTCAGGTTTCACCTTCTGTCTATTTAATCTTTTCACATGTTCCTTCCTTATATTCACATCCGTGCTTCAAGAAGCTTTAACTATTCATAATCCGCAGCAAAGAGACGCTACCCGGTGGCTTGTCAGTTAACAGAAAAAGAGCAGAAAGAGGGCTTTCTCAACTTAAGGTTCGTCTTTTTATCCACCAGCCTTATCTGATTGACCTCCTGATGCATTTTAAGATCTTCAATCATCAAACCCTTTTTTTTCTTACTTTCTTGGACCAATCTTTCTTGGACATGCTTGTGCAGATCGAGGTTGTGGAGATAGTTTCCGATGGATCGAGTGGAAATAAGATAAGTTCGAGTACTCTGAGGAAGTTGGAAGCGGAAAAAGCCGAGAAACGAAAACAACCCGCAGAAGAAGCATCATGAACTCGGGAACAAGAACTAGTCATTTGTAATATCAAAGCTTGTTTGTAATGATCAAATCAATCTTGACCCCTCACCATAAATGCTGTATATTGGCTGAAACGATCAATAAAGGTCGAGTCTTTGCATTCCTTTAGCTGAAAGCGGTGTCGTTCTAGTGTGGTATGTCATGAAACGACGACGTTTTTGAGAAAGGAATCAACCTGAGGAGGCCTAATCGGAACAGAAACGTTTTCAAAGCAACGGCTATTTTTTGTGTGATTAAAAGCAATTTTTGAAATTTATCTGTGAAACTGAATAATCGGATTCTTGTAGATCTTCTTTATAACTTCCCCATTCTCTTTCATCTCTTTCAAAATTCGAATCATTGTCCTTCTTCTCATCACAGAGAAAGCGCAGAGAGAGAGAGAGCAAGAACAAGAAAAGAGGAGAGAGAAAGAAGCGAAGTTGAGCGGAGCCGTTCCTTGTGAAGCAAGCAATTTTCGTTGGGTAATGGCATCTTCTTCTTTCTCGTAATCATAGGGTTTCTTTAGTTTTCAGCCATTGTTGAAGTCGCTTTTGTCTCTCTTTGCAGTTCTTCTTCCCGGAGAACAGAAACGAAGATCTTACTCTGATTTCACAAAAACCGTACACTGTAATTCATCTCTTCTTCTATGTTCGATTCTTCAATTAATCTGTGTCTGTTAACGATTCTCAGTTCCTTTCTTTCCCCCAAATTCTTGTTTCTAGGGTTTCACTCTCTCTTATCTGCAAAAGATGAATGATCTGATGACGAAATCGTTCTTAAGTTATGTGGAATTGAAGAAGCAAGCGAAGAACGATATGGAATCGGAGGGCGACGTTGAGAAAGGCGAATTCAATTTCAGCCCAGCGGATGAAGAAAACCTCTCTGGTTTCTTCCAAGAGATCGAATCCATCAAAACCCTAACCGAAGAGATCACTCATCTCTTACTCGATCTCCAGAGCCTAAACGAAGAGACCAAATCCACTCACAGCAACAAAGTCCTCCGCGGGCTGAGAGACAGGATGGAATCGAACATCGTCGCCATCTCCCGCAAGGCCAACACAGTCAAAACCCTAATCGAGGCTCTCGACAAGAGCAACGTCGCGAATCGGACGAGTTTCAAGGAAGGATCTTGTGTGGACAGGACACGTGTCTCGATAACCAACGGGGTTAGGGCGAAACTGAGAGAGACGATGAGCGAGTTTCACCGGTTGAGGGAGAGAATCTTTGCTGATTACAGAGAAGATCTCAAAAGGAAGTATTTTTTAGCGACTGGTGAAGAAGCAAGTTACGAGGACATGGAGAAGATGATAACATCTGGAGAAGAATCTGGTTTTGTTAAGACATTACCAGAGATGGATTTGAAGACGAAAGAGAGACACGAAGCAGTGAATGACATTAAGAGGAGTCTTAATAGGCTTCATCAAGTGTTCCTCGACATGGCTGTTCTTGTTGAGACGCAGGGAGATCGAATTGATGACATTGAAGCTAATGTGGCTAATGCAGGAAGCTTTGTGAGTGGAGGAACCAACAGTTTGTATTACGCGAATCAGATGAAGAAGAAGAACAAGAGTTGGGTTGTTTGGGTTTCGATTCTGGGTGTTATCATTCTTCTTGTGTGTTTGATCTCCATGATTGCTTCTCGTTGAGTGTTTTCATGGAAAGAAGTTGTTGTTTCTTTTGTTCTTTTGAATGATCTCAATTAGATATTGCACTGTTCTAGCTAGTTCTATCCATTAGATTGTTTCATGATTGTGAATCAGGAATTTTCAGGTTTTGTTTGATGAATTTGCAAAATTTTTAGCCAAAACAAGGACACGATGATATTTGTTTCTATTCGACTAGTACATATATACAAGATTCTGAATCGAGACAAAAGTTTCTAACTAATTTGACTACCATAGATTGAAGAAGAATCAAACAAAATTTGGTGAAATTGACAATTATGTGTTACAAACAAACAAAAACAAACAAACAAATGAAAATGAACAAACTTTTTCTTAGACTTGCTTTGTATAAAATCTGGCTGGTTAATTGTTAAATCGATTACTGGTTGTTTAACAGTTAATTAGATTGGTCAGTAAACCAAGAAATTAACCAGTAAACCAGACAAGCCCATATTTAGTCAAATTGGCTATATAAAGTGAGTAACAATTTTTCAATTGACTATCAGATTTTTCTGTAACATTGAATAAAAAGGTCATAGTTAAGAGAATTGATTAAGTGTAAGCTGGCAAAAACATATGTGGTTCCAAATCTTATCAAAATTTTGTAAATCCCAATGGACAAACACATAAAATTGGAATCAATACCCACCATGCTTTTTTTTTTTTTTATGGACATATATACACATGATTTACATATGCATCTGTGCATTTACATAATATCTAATTCTCTCGTTGTGTACAAATACATGTATAGTGTATATTTATAGAGTAATATACTAAAATACCACTTTTTCAAGTTCTTGTTCCAACTTTACTATCATTAGCTTAAAATTTCCAAAAATACCACAAATTATTTTGTGAAAAACATGACCACTCCTCCTAACACAAAAGAGATATGTCAAATTGAGACGACATCCTAATAAACTTTCAGACTGATTACAAGCAACCTCGACATTACTAAATTATTAAAATTTAATAATATTTATAACATTTTTTGTTCCGCACTTAATTAAGAGAAGAGGCTGGAGAGAGGATTCAGTTTTGACCGACATTCAAACTGTCGTCACACTTTAAATCCCTCTAGCCCTCTGCATACTTATAAACATCTCAAAAGTAGAGTCATGACCTCTGAACCGACCACCTGGTATAGCCCTCCCAGACCGGATGGGAATACCGAAAGCTTGGTCCCATGACAAATCACCACCTGGAGGTTGTTGTGTCTCGTCATCTTCAAACCAGAAACTTTTCCGAATAAATAAAGCCAATTTACGGATCTCTCTGTGGTAATGGCTCTCCAACTTCTTGATCTTTTCTAGCCCTTGTGCATCTTCAATCTCCAGAGTGTAATCATTCTCTCCCCCATCCAAAATTCTATGCAATGCTTCAAGGCAGACATTTATGATTATTGGATCCGGGCATACCAGGAGATCGCATAATGGTTTTATGCATCTTTGCTCCACCAGATATCTGTATAGCCAACGGGAACAGAACATTGATACATAAACCCAAAGTCTATATATATAAGAGAGAAGGAATTGGAAGTTAGAGGAAAGTAAAAAAGACACTGACATACTTGATATTAACACGATAACCACGGTGAGCTGTATTTGAAATTGCCCATGCAGCTTCTTTTTTCAAGTCAAATTCAGCATTTTGAAGCAGACTAACCAAGGGGGGAATCAAATTAGCATCAATTACTGTCTGCAACATCCGGAAAAAAAAAAAAAAAACACAGTTAATGAATCGGTCAGAGAAGTCTGGAAGCACAACGGTACAAGACACATGATGAAACAGTAGGAGCTGCTTAACTGGACCAGTGGGCTGACACATGAGATGTTTGAAATTGTATGGCAAGCAACAAGCTTTATGTGTTTCTCGTAGTTTTGAGAGAGAAGTTTGGCAAGAAGAGGTACAGCACCACTATTGACCACCCACTTGAGAAGAAAGTTCATCGGAATCAAATATATAAAAGTCAGCTTTGATAGACTCATGAAAAACCCAAATTTCAACAGTTTTTAGAAAAGGGTTAGCATGCAATTGGTATATCACTAACTTCGACATGTTTCTGCCATCAGTTCAATTATAGTCATATCTTTGGACCTATTCCTAAAGGCCAAAGGGTTCTCCACAGTCCATTGCTGTGTTTATACACAAAGCTAGCTATGGCCGAAGCAAAAAGGTATATACTATCTGCACAACAGAAGTATTGCGAGAAATTCAATAGACAGCATTTGGAATTCATACCGTGGTCTGTTCATCGTATCCACTAACGATATTTGAAACGGAGTAAAGTGCAGGAATTAGCACAGATGGACAAGGATGGCTGCAAAATCAAGAGCAGGGTGTCAAGTTATATTCTACACATGTGTGAAGGGGACAGAAAATAAAGAGAATTAAAAAAAGGGTACTGACCCGAGAAGTTCAACAAGTCTTGGGACAACACCTGCCTCGATGACAGTCTGGATTTTGTCATTTGTCCCAGTAGAGAGGTTGTTGAGAGCCCAACAGGCATCTGTCAAGACTTCTTCATCATCAGAATGAATTAACCGTCCAAGGGCCGGCAGAGCAGGTTTCACCTGTTCAAAGTAAGGCTGAGGGCTGCCACTACACAAGTTTGACAGGGTCCATGTGGCATTTCTAAGCATGGACAACTTGGCATGCTCATTTAGCAGATTGAGCAGCGGCGTCAGTGCCCCACATGTAAGAACAAGATCACGGCACTGTGGTGAATCCCAAGCAACATTACCCAACGCCCATATAGCCTGCAGGTTAAAGCGTAATCTTGAGATGAGGGTTTTACAAACTTTCGCATAATCTCGCATACTAAATGATAAGACATTCCCTAATCATCACAAGTACCATACCTGTTCACGGACATCATCGCTAGGGGAAGCAAGAAGCTTGACAAAGATTGGAACAGCATTGTGATCGATTACAACCTTTGTGTGATCCGCTGTTCCAGATGCAATGTTTGTTAAAGCCCAAGCTGCCTCAAACTAGAAAGGATCATATATAGAAGAAGATCAGAAACATAAGATTACACACAAGATGGAATAAAAACGAGAGAGCCGGGATGATTTCTCTCACCTGAAGCTGAGGGTGATCCTCCTCCTTAAGAAACTCGACAAACCGAGGCACAACACCAGAACGTATCACTTCCTCGATAGGAGGACTTCTCCCTAATACAAACAGGGACAAAATATAAGGGGGCACTCAAAATAATGTCAGATTTAAGAACATAATTAAACATTACCGATAGATATAAGCTTCCTGAATTGAGCAGTGGACTCGAGCTGCAAACAAGGATCATCCGACCAAACCCCAGTGACTATATCCGACAAACTCTCCAACTACAAGGAATTTGAATTCAATCATCAGAAACAAAAACCAATTCTGGGCAGAAACAATCAATAACCGTAACCGAATAAAAAAACTCTCCAATCGGACCAAAAACGAAACCCTAAAACCTCACTAAGCCGACATGAAAAACCAAAAAACCTATAAACCGACTACAGATACGATCGCTTTATCCCAAAAACCCCAAAATCCACCTTCTTATCGACGGCGGCAGCATGAGAAGCGGTGGAAGATGGAGGGAAATCCTGAAGATCTTGCATACCCTTACGCTTCACGCGTTTGCTCTTACGTATCTCCACCATGTTGTCCTCTCTAGTCCGCCGTTCCTCCTCCGCAACCACCGCAACTTTGTACCGGTTCCGGCGGACCTCAGTCTTCGCGTTTGGTCTCAGCACCATGGCTCTCGCTCGAAAGAAAAAAGTCCCGATTAAAGGAAAGAAAAGGGGAAATTTTACTCGATCAATGCACACAGACACATAATGAGTGGTTGTGCATATATATATAGCGGAGAAAAAAACCCTAAAATAGTTTTGGGAGTGAAAGCACGCACTCTTCTATTCCGAAGAGAAGTAAGTTGGCATCTGGTTGAAAATTGAGACCTGAGATTACGCTATTGGCCTTTTGTTTGTTATATCGATCGAGCCCATTCGATGTAAGGTCGGTTGCGATGTAAACCCTAGCCATTATGATTTATATGTTCTACGCCCTAATTAGTCTACTATAAATATTATGTCATTGATCCATGTTTCACATATCATGAGCCCTAAATATTAGTTTTGCGTACGTTAATTTTGATGCATATTTCTAGATATTTTTCGTTTGTGATACGGTTCTTGGCTAACGATTGATCAATTTTATAGGTGTTGCGATGTGTGATTTGGGTTTGTGTTCTTCTACTGTGTTTATTGCCTTGGAGGGGTTTTCGGATTTGAACGGCATTCTTCACAGACGTATCTTCCTAAGGAGGAAGCTGTTTGGTTTTATTTGGGACGTTGGAACGAAGAGTTGGATTCCAAGGCGTCTGAATGAGTGGCGTCGCATGCCTGATGTTGTTGTGACGACTGAATATCTGTTCACACGCACTTCGGGTATTCTTTCTGTGTTCGTTCATCGATGTTGGTGATTCTAATAGCTTTTTTATTTGTCTGTTATCTTTTATTGCTTGAATATTTATTGTTTATTTGTTTTTGGCTTTTGGTGTATACCTAATGTAACATCCCGATTTCTGGTATATGCGAAAATTCTTATAAGAATTGATTTGGCTACCTATGTCGCATTTATCTTTTTGGTCACTTATCCAGAGAGAACTACCGAGAGGTGATTCGCGGTACCGTGCGAGTGAGGACAAAACATTGGAAATATCACGTGGTGATTTGTAAGGTCAGTACACAAAACTTGCTAGCTTCCTGGACTAGCGCACCGGCCGCCGAAGAGGGTGGGGCCCACGGGCCGAGAGAGGGTGTGGGGCCCACGAACGGTGGCGCTCGGGGCGTTACAAGTGGTATCAAAGTCGAACCCAAAAACGAGTGTGGAGTCATGTGAGCTCACACCGTTAAGAGTAACGGCCCTGGTGTGCAACGAGGACGTTGTGCTTAGTGAGTGGGGGTGATTGTAACGTCACGATTTCTGGTATATACGAAGATTCTTATCAGAATTGATTTGGCTACCTATGTCACCAAAGTGCACTTATCTTTTTGGTCACTTGTCCAGAGAGAACTCTAGAGTTAAGCATGCTTGGGCTGGAGCAATTTAAGGATGGGTGACCTACCGGAAAGTGATTCGCGGTACCGTGCGAGTGATGAAAAAACATGGGGAAAGATCACGTGGTGATTTGTAGGGTCAGTACACAAGACTTGCTAGCCTCCTGGACTAGCGCACCAGCCGCCGAACGAGGGTGGGTCCCACGGGCCGAGAGAGGGTGTGGGGGCCCACGAAAGGTGGCGATCGAGGCGTTACAAGTGGTATCAGAGCCGAACCCAAAAACGAGTGTGGAGTCATGTGAGCTCACACCGTTAAGGGTAACAGTCCTGGTGCGCAATGAGGACGTTGTGCTTTGTGAGTGGGTGTGATTGCAACATCCCGATTTCTTATATATGCGGAGATGCTTATAAGAATTGATTCGACTACCTATGTCACCAAAGTGCACTTATCTTTTCGGTCACTTATCCAGAGAGAACTCCAGAGTTAAGTGTGTTTGAGCTTGAACAATTTAAAGATGGTTGACATACCGGAAAGTGATTCGCGGTACCGTGCGAGTGATGACAAAACACGGGAAAAGATCACGTGAATGATGGGTGACCTACATGGAAGTGATTCGCGGTACCGTACGAGTGATGACAAAACACGGAAAAAAATCACGTGGTGATTGCAGGGTTAGTAAGCAAGTCTTACGAGCCTCCCGGACTAGCGCACCGGCCACCGGACGAGAGTGGGGCCCATGGGCCGAGAGAGGATCTATGGGTTGTTCAGGAGACGCCATGACAATCAGATAGATATGAGAGGGAGGACTAGAGGCGTTCCACCAGAAAGAGATGGTTGGCGGAGCAGTGGGCTTGCAGCGGCGGAGCCGCCGAAGAGAGAAAGCGTTTGTTTTTCCTAGGGTTGTCTCGATAGACATGTCTGAGAGAGAATTTGCTTCCCTGGATGTGTTAGACTTTTTTTTTAGCTTGGAGTTTCTTTCTTTCTAGTCTTGTTTGATTGGTTTGAAGTAGTTAGCAATGGATGATAAGTTAAGTGCTTTGTCTCCTGTTTCTTTTAGAGTGTTTCAGTTCGTGTTCCTTTTTCTTTTTTAACATAACTGTTCCACTTGTTTAGCTGTAAGCAACTGGTAACGGCGATAAAGAAGACGTCCGTACTCCAAGCGCCTGAAATCCTTGTTATCCATTTGAAAGTAAGTATATCATGTTTCTGTTTACAAAAGTTAAGTGTAACAGAAATTTGTCTTGATAATTTTGTTTAACAGAGGTTTGAGTCCATGACTGGTGGGAAGATTGATAAGTCCATTACATTTGATGAGAATCTGGATCTCTCAAGCTTCATGAATAAACCAAGCATGGTAAAAGATTCTGACACTTTTCAATTTCTGTTATTTCGAATTGATGCATCTACCTTTGAAATCATCATAGTGCTCTAGCTTATGAGATTTTTCTGGTTGTACTTCCCAATTCCTGCTTTTCTTAATCGATTTACTCTATCAAAATTGCAGGAACCAAAATACAAGCTTTTTGGGATAATTGTGCATGAAGGAGTTTCTTCTAATTTTGGGCACTATACTGCATGTGTCAAGGTTCTTTTCGTTCCTTTTCAGTTTTTACGCAACTCGAACTCTCAAATTGCTTGCTGACTCTTTAACTGCCGTGTGTAGGATAAATTGGGTCAATGGTATTGCTACGATGATTCGTTCGTTTCACTCTCCACCTTGCAAGCAATGTTTTTAAAACCAGACCGACAACCGAACCGGGAAAACTCTTGGATCATGTGTTAATATGGTTCAACCGGGTTTGATAATATTTTTAAAATAATTATAGATATACTCAACATATATAACCTCTAAATAATTAAATATTAAATAAAAACTTCAATAATTATATTATTTAAGAAAAATTCAATAATTTAAATCTAAAATAAAATAGAGTAGCAATGATTAAAAAAACCATAATTTGCAATACCCTGACTTTGAAATGATGTGCAGAGAGACTCGGAAAGGAAAAAAAATAAAAGAATCGTAAAATACTAAAAGTTATAATCTAATATAAATTCTATTATATTGTTTAAAAAAGATAAAATAATTTAAATATCGAATATTAGCTTAAAGCGGCAGAACTAAATACAAAAAAACATGTTTTAAGTTTTTTTATAATTGAATCCGGTTTGATACGGTTCGATGGGTCACCGATTTTTTGGCGGTCTAATCCAGTTTTTAACCGGTTCAACTACTCTTGGGTTTTATAGTCAACCCAACCCGGACATGCTTCCGGTTTGTGGTTCAACCCGGTCGGACCGCCGGTCCGGTCCGGTTTTAAAAACACTGCTTGCAAGAGGTTTTGTCCAAGGAAGCCTATATTATGTTTTTCAGCTGTTCTAGCCAGAAGCCAGCATCTGCTAAAACTCCGGTAACATCCAATGGACTACATCTCATGAAGTTAATCATCTAATAAGTTTTCACTTTTTTTTGTTTACTTTCCCCTAAACGAAACCTTGATCTCAGGACAAAACCGGATTCGTAGCTTCCATGGCGAGAATTTCGATTTCCGATGAAGAGCTGGTTAGACACAATGTAGAAGAAGAAGACGAGGAGAATTAAGCTCGAGGCTGTAGCTCGTTCTTCTAACTCCAATGAGAATAAGTAAATGTTCTTTTTGCCTATACATTGTGCAGTCTTACTTTGAATGTCTTCATAAACTTCTAACAGAAAAATCCCTTTTGCTTTATCTACTTCATCTAACAGAAAAATCCTTTTTTGTATGCTAAATCTTGAAGATTAAACAAGAAGTCGAAGTCATCTTTCCATACTATTCTTAAGAATAGTGATGGATCGAAAACTAAGTTGATTAATGTTCACGACCTTGAAGATGCGAAGGAAGCTGGAGGTCAGAGATCCTCGATGTGTACTCTGATTTTGACTGAAGGATTGTCAGCAAAATCTCTTGCTGTAAGTGCACCTTTTATCAAAATGACAATGCAATTGATCAAAATGTCATGTTTAAAATTTTTGTGCAATTGTTAATTTGTTTTTCTTGTTTTTAGCATTTTAAATTTCAGGAGGCGCGAGAGACATGGTGGCTATATCGTGTTTCGCGGTGAAGTGATCACACTGCTTGATGAGAGAGTTTACCGTAATTTCGAAAGGTATATTTTGTTTTTTTTGTTGATTTTTTTTTTTAATATTAATTGCTTACATTTTTTTTGTAATTTTTCAGCTTTGGCAATCACGTGGTGGTCCATTACCGGATGATCAATTGATGATTACATCTCGTTTTATTGACATTATATTTGATGCGAGCCTTTATACTTGTGCCGAACTTTAAAACATACATGAGCTACTTATGAGTAAATAACAAAGATATTAGTTAAAATTTTAAATTTCACAATCACATTTTAGTTTGGCAACTTGGCTTTAATGCTTTTATTATTAAAAAAGCATAGCTGAGGGTGCCGTAATTCTAAACTAGTAAGAAAAATAAATATGCTCTAGTTCTAAAACTATGTACATATCCATACAAACTCGTTCATGCTCTAATATAACAAAGTTAATCTTGAAAAATATATAAATATTAAAATAAATAAAAAAATAGTTAAAAACTAATCTCCGATTAATCCTCGATTTTAGGGCTAATGCGCTAAGCCTAACCTAACCGCCCAACTAATGCCTAGCGCAATTTTGAACATTGCTTATGAGTACATAACAAAGATATTAGTTGAAATTTTAAATTTCACAATCACATTTTAGTTTGGCAACTTGGTTTTAATGCTTTTAGTATTAAAAAAGCATAGCTGAGGGTGCCGTAATTCTAAACTAGTAAGAAAAATAAATGTTTCACATTTCAGGACGGGTTCTGCAGACTAGTAAAGTGTTTTGTTACTAAATGGTTGATGAAAAAAAAAAGTAATGATTGAAATAGCAATTTATCAGTCAATCATCTAAACTAGATCAACTAATAATCAACAGTAAAAAAAGGTTTATCAATCAAGTGGAAATATCTAGTATTTTTATTTTATTTAATAACTATAATCGTTTAATTTCCTGACTAAATGATCAACTTAAAAATCGGTTTATCAGTTAAATAACCATTTGAGTTAAGATTTTATAAGAAACCAGGTCTAAGACTTTGTTCATATCATTTGCTCGTTTGTTTTTGTTTGTTTACCAAATTTTGTTTGATTCTTGTTGAATCTCTAGTAGCTTAATAATAAACTTTTGTATCGATTCAGAATCTCAATATATCTACAAGTCCAATAGAACAATGTCTAAACATCATATCTACAAGTTCAATATTGACTACTAGAGATTCAACAAGAATCAAACAAAATTTGGTGATATATGAACCAAAAAGAAAATATAGTATACCAAACTTGCCTCGATTCAGAATCTTCATGTAAGTACTAGTCGAATAGAACAATCTCAAAACATAATATCGTGCACTTGTTTCTCTTAAGCTAAGTTTGGAATATGATATTTTCGTTTTGGTTAAGGAAAAAAAATGAAAAGTGGATAAAGATTCATCAAACAAAACCTGAAAATTCCTGATACACAATCATGAAAATATCTAGTGGATTCATTCATAGAACAAATCTACTAAAGTTTCGATCGAGAGTAATCAAAAGAACAAAAGAAAAAGCAACAAAATCATCCTCCCAAACAACGAATCCGAAACACTCAACGAGAAGCAATCATGGAGATCAAAAACACAAGAAGAATGATCACACCCAAAATCGAAACCCAAACAACCCATTTATTCGTCTTCTTCTTCATCTGATTAGCATAGAACAAACTGTTGGTCCCTCCACTCACAAAGCTCCCTGCATTAGCCACATTAGCTTCAATGTCATAAATTCGATCTCCTTGAGTCTCAACAAGAACAGCCATGTCGAGAAACACTTGATGAAGCCTATTAAGACTCCTCTTAATGTCATTCACTGCTTCGTGTCTCTCTTTCGTCTTCAAATCCATCTCTGGTTTCACTTCAAACGTCTTCACAAAACCAGATTCATCTCCAGATCCTCCAGATATCATCTTCTCCATGTCTTCGTCACTTGGTTCTTCACCAGTCGCTGAAAAGTACTTCCTTTTGAGATCTTCTCTGTAACCAGCATAGATTCTCATATCTACTATATATATTAAAAAACAAGCAATTTATCTTTAAACCTTAAGATATTAAAAGTTGCTCCATCATATATGTTGGTGATCTTCCGACTTGGTTGAATTATATTAGGAACGACCTATTTCCGAAGCTTGGAGTTTCTTTCTTTCTAGTCTTGTTTGAATATTGGTTTGAAGTAGTTAGCAATGGATGATAAGTTACCTTGCTGCAACAATATCTATTGCTTTGCTTTCTTTAGGTCTCTGTTATTTGTCTGGAACTAGAGTTCTTGGGCAATAATATCATTTCATTATTCAAATTTAAACTCGACGGAAACACAGAAACTCAAATCCAAAACACCAAAACATGAAAAACGAGCATTGTAGTTGTAGGAACAAAAACTATGAGACCTAGGAAATCTGACCGCAGTCGGCGATTACGACGGGCTTGGAAGGCTTGTAGTTACGAGTTGCGACCTCCTTCTCAATGCTCCTGATGAGATCCAATCATTGAACAACTTGGCCGAACACGACGCACTCGCCGTCGAGATCCTCGTTCTTGGTCATGCAGATTATGAACTGAGATCCGTTGTTGTTCATGGAGAGGATGCCTGGACCGGTATGCTTCTTGATGAAGTTCTCTTCTTCGAGAGCTTTATCGCCGTAGATGGATTCACCTCCGCTTCCGTTCCCGGAAGTGAAATCTCCTCCAATCTAAATATGATTGGATTCAATTGAGTGGATGATTGATCCCTTGTAGTGGAGTGGCTTACCAAGCCTCCCCATGCCTATCTCGCCTGTGCATAGGGCTCGGAAGTTCTTCGCCGTCCGCGGGACCATCACGATCCGACCGGCCGGTTTTCCGTCCACCGTCATATCAAAGAAAACCTTAGGGTTAGCCTTTGACAATTTAGGGAGGACGGATTCATATTCCTCCTTAACCGGAGGATTAACTTTTAATCCGCCAAGAGGTTTAACGTTAATTGTGAACCCAACACCAACCGAAACGTTAATTGTAACGGCTTTGCCGTTTTCATTTAACCGAAAGTTAATTTCCATTTTCGGAGGCTTGTGTCTGCGAGGAGAGATTCGTATACAGAGAGACGCGATCTAGTTCCAAGAGATTAAGATGGGAGCACGTCTAGAGATCTTAAAGCGTTTAGATTTTGTGGATAATATCAAATCCGACTGGGG
This sequence comes from Eutrema heterophyllum, assembly GCA_002933915.1. Classification (NCBI taxonomy): domain Eukaryota; kingdom Viridiplantae; phylum Streptophyta; class Magnoliopsida; order Brassicales; family Brassicaceae; genus Eutrema; species Eutrema heterophyllum. The sequence continues at coordinate 361,202 of PKMM01019964.1, forward strand.
TTAAAGTAACGATAAAATAGTAAATTCTCTGCCTAAAATCATGGCCCAAGGTTCGACCAAAATAAATTAAAACCGTTGCCTTATACTACTATTGTTATAAGTCTTTTTTAGTTAAATATCGTAATTTAATTTATATTTCTTTAACAATTTTTTTTTTTAATTTATATTGATTTATCAATTTATTTAAATATATGTTTGATATGTTTATGGGAAGCACTCGTATGTACCAAGCCATGAATATCAAAAACTTAGGGATGGGCAAAATATCCGGAACCGAAGAACCGAACCGAACTCGATCCGAAAAAGGGAATCGAACCGAATCCGGAACTGATAAAATACCTTAACGGATCCTAGACTCTTACCTGAAGAACCGAAACCGAACTGAGAACCGAATGGGTACCTGAAATACCCAAAATATAATTATATAACAAAAATATTAATTATATTTAGATTTGATATAGCCTAATTACCTAAAATTATAATCATAAACCCAAAAGATATCAATTGTTTTTATATCGAAATAACAAAAATATCTAAAATAACCAAAAAATATGAAAATTCTTAGTTATATTTGTCAAAATTAACCAAATTTTATTCAAATTTAACTAATGTTTTTTAGTTTTTTCCGATATTTCGGATACCCGGAACCGAACAGAACCCAGATGGAACCGAATCGAATCCGACCCGAATTTCTAAAATACCGAAATGGGTTCTCGACCTCTAACCCGAATAACCCGACCCGAACCCGAACGGGTATTCGAACGTCCAAACCTATCAAAAAATTAACAATATTATTTAGTCAACAGCTAGATTGTGTGCTGCTATATTTTTTGGATTTTAAGAGGATTTACCAAGAAATTTCCTTGATTTTACTTATTTCTTTTTTTTACTATATGGAGGATAAGAATATCCCTACATATAAATTATCAATTCTAACGATATTTATTGATAGATTTTTTATTTTTGAAAATATAAAATCTTTTCAGAAGATTATAGGAGATCAATATTCAAAGGTAGATTTTTTTCGGGGAAAGTGTTAAGATTTTGGAAAATGCTTTTAATTAAAGAAAATGATTTATTAAGTTTTAGCTCTCTCTTCTCTCTCGATAGACTAGCCATCGTTTTTGTTTATAAGCAATGGAGATAGAAATTCAAATACAAGTATCAATTAAATATTGTATCAATCAATCGACTCTAATACAAGTAATACAACTCACATTTTTAAATTAATCACATTTACTATTTCCATCAGCATTAACATTATAGAACTCTCGATTTCCTTATATTCAAGAATCCTCTATTTTCTTGAACAATCCTTCTTTTCATATCGAAAATTCACACCAATTCTTCGAATATTTGTCTATTTTTTATTGAAGAATTTTTTTTTTCATATCTTTATATAGCATAAAATAAACTCACATATCATAATACTATTGATGAATTTTATAAAAAACGATTTTGTGAGTTGAATTATTCATATATTTCAATAACAAATAGTTGTTGTAAACTGTTAAGATATTTTTGAATTGATTTATTAACCTCCAAGATTTACAAGACTAATATGATATTCTCTTTATTTTAAACTTAAGGAAAAAGAATATCTAATTGGTCGGTTGTCAACAAAAAAAAAAAAAAATCTAATTGGTCAAATAAATTTTCCTTGATAATCCGTGGTCATGATCTTACTAATCACGTTATTAATACTTGAATTAAATTAAAATGAGATATTCAAGTAAATTTTGTTTTTTTTAAAAACAAATCTAGAAAATCTTGACAACAACTAACTAAATCTTCTATAAATAAGGAAATCAAATCGTAAACGGTATTAATAGCTAAGATACTGATATTTTCAAAGCATTTAAAATAGCTAAATCTACACCATTAAAACACATACACTATTTGTTTTGGGATAATTAGAAATATAGGACCAATTAAGAAGACTCTTGTCCCTATAAGATTTAAAATCTTAATTTTGTTCCATTAAGACTTAATTTAATATAAAACCAGTTATACCCATAATATTGAATTACTTATACCCATATGTTTTATTCAATTAAATTTTACTTTGTTTAAAAATTGGATGACATATGTAAATGATAATAGAGGCCCATGATAATATATGTACAACGAGAAAAAAAAAACTTAATTTTTTACCCTAAAAAAAAAAATTACATTCCATCGTATCCTTCGTCGCCTCCCTCCGGTAACTCCATCGATGTTGCCTCCCCTCTCTGTCTCCGCCGGCGATTGCTACCTTAGGTAAGTCCTAATTTGCCGAAATTTCGGCTTCCTCCTCCGCCTATCCACCTCCTCATCGTATTGAAACTCTCTTTTCAGTCGAATTTGGGGTTTTAGGGATTTGAAATCCCAAATTGATTTTTTTTTTTGGGTGCAGCGGATATTACCGGAGCAGTTATTCATTGTCGGGAACCGGTTATTCAAGTCCGGTGAGCGTATTGCTAAAGGTGACTCTGCTTCAAACCTTTGAATGCCGAGAACTTGTAGTTTGATGTTTGCGTGTATAGATGTAATTTCATCTTGCCGAGAACTTGCGTGTAATTCGACTGAAAAGAGAATTACATCTAAGACTCAGTTAGTCCCGAGACCTACGTTTAGGCTCTTAAGCAAGCTTGTCTTTGCATTGTTTCTCATTTGATGTTTTCTATAAGATGTAATTCATGTTTGATTACATGAGATTTAAGTATTTGAAGCTGAGATTTCAGTGATTCTACTATGTGATGTACATTGCAGGGAAGGGTTTTGTCTCCAAATTTTGTATTTAGTATAACTTATGGACGATGCTGATTGCTTGTTGCTTAGTCTTTGTTGCTTAGTCTCTGTTCTTAGTATAACTTCTGGACGGTGCTGATAACTTTGGTATTCTATGTACTTACAGAATTATTTAGTGAAGTAGAAAGTGTCTAGTTCCTGGTTTTTGGTACAACTTGCTTTAGTTATTGGTAATACTTGTAAATGCTTCTTGTCTACTGTTTACAAATTTAACAATTGTTGCTGTTGTTTTTATTTTTTGTAGGTATGTGATTTTCAGTGTGGTTTCACCAAGTCAATTAATAACTAAAATGCACACTATACCGCAATCATAATGGTTGTCGATTGTAGCACTTTAGGATCGAATCCACAGAGATCAATGTTACGACTATGAGAATGCAGGATGAAATTAAAGTTAAGACGAATGACAGATCTTTTTTTTTGGTTTTACGGTTTCGAAACTAAGAACGATAACTAAAACGGTGCAAATTCAAATAGAGAAAACGTTAAGCCTCGGGTGACGTTGCGGGAAATCACGAATAACGGTTAATGCATCTTAAACGGGGGTTAGTATTAAGAAACGTCTAGAACTCAAACCTAATAATAGATTAACCTCCTCCCGGAGTATTAATCCCTATGCTTTAAAACTATGAAGACTAACTCCCGTTGAATTCAAATGTTCTAAGCATGCTTTTCTAGTT
>PKMM01019964.1:372233-401186 GCA_002933915.1 Eutrema heterophyllum
CTCGTTTAGTGATTGTCTTTTGCTTATTTGCTTTCAATTACATTAGGTTGCTAGAATTAAAACCAAATCCCCTTTGTTTGCTTAACTTAGAGAGTTTCTTGCATTCTTGTTGCATTAAACTTAACCCCGATTGTATTGACACCTAAAATATTGCAATGACATGAGCATATTTATGATTGATTCTTAGGAAAAATCTTACTTATCATTAGGTTGACTGGGATATTTCTATGCTTTAAAACTATGAAGACTATGCTTTAAAACTATGAAGACTAACTCCCGTTGAATTCAAATGTTCTAAGCATGCTTTTCTAGTTCGATTTGATAAGTTCACAAGAACGCCTTAACATCAACTCCCGTTGGATAAGGACGTTTTGCTCATCTAGGATAATTCCGGCATCTAGACAAACACTCCCGTGCGCTAGATAACCTAAGATCGAGAACCAAGTGATCAGTTTAATTCAAGCAATAAGAACACCCTAGACGAAGAATCCACCGAATAAATCCCCGTTTAATCTATCCTAAACCGTTAAATCATGAAATCCCTTAACACCCTTTGGCTTAACTAAGAAACTACTCACTCATAATTGCAGAACAAATACAGAGAAATGATGAAGAACACATGATTAACAAAACAGAAATAGAAGAGATTAAGAAAACTTCTCCAATATGTAGGATCAAAGGTTTGCTTTCCAAGCTTACAAATCACCAAGATCAAAGAGAAGAGTACAAAATACAGAGTGTATGTTACAACTGGGCTTAGACCCCTTATTTTTCAGAGTTTTTCGTCAAAGAGAGAGAGAAGATTAGGTGAAATAGTTCAAAACACGTTTTTTACACTATTATCAGGAGCTGGATCGATCGATCCATTTATGTGGATCGATCGATCCCATCTTTTTCTTCGGATCGATCGATTCGCTTCAACCAGCGATCGATCCATCAAATGTCCGATTTCCTGGATCGATCGATCCCTTAAGGGGGATCGATCGATCCCATCCTTTTTTTGCTCGGTTTCGTCGTTTTTCCGTTCTAGGCCTTCGGACTCCGTCCCGAAATGCCTTTTCACCTGAAATGACTCCTAAAAGACTAAAACAATAAAAAAAGACTCGATTATGTACAAAAAACGCGAATCGGAAAACGTCAAAAACGCAACACATCAGTATGGATTTGGAATTGCCAAAACTGATATTTAGGCAAGGAAGTGAGACACAAGTAGAAAAGATTAACAACCGCTGCACGTTGGCCATTATAACCCCACTGAAGGAGAAGCTAAAAGATGAGTACTACAAGGTTTTACGAGATCCAGTCTTCGGTCCGATTGTGGCAATTTATGAAAACGGTCTCGGGTATTCAGCTAGATTGGTCCACACCTTCATGTGTAAGCAACTCATCACTGACAAGAAACATGAGCTATGGTTTGTGTTCGCAGGGAGGCCTCTACGTTTTTCTCTCCAAGAATTTCACGCAGTTACTGGGCTCAACTACAAAGACGCCGAGAACTGCAATTTCGAGAAATGGAAAGCTGATGGTGGTTTTTGGAGTAAGTTGCTACTGAGTGAAAAAGGAATAAGCGTAAAGAAAATAATGGAGGTACACCTAGAAGATGTACACAACTGGAAGCGTGAGGACAGATTGAGGTTGGTGTACTTGTGTGTTATTGCGGGTTTAGTCATGGCGCAGAGTGCGAGTGTTAATATCCCACACAAGTACATCAAACTGGTGATGGATATAGGTCAGCTTCAGAAGTACCCATGGGTTCGTCACTCGTTTGATCTTCTAGTTGAGAACATCATCAAAGCTCTGGTGAAGTTGTCGCACCCCAAAGGTTACACTTTGGATGGCTTTTCACTAGCATTACAAATTTGGATTATGGAGGCGATTTCAGATTTCGGAACATTGTTGGCTAAAAGATTCGACAATGACATCACATTTGTTCCTAGATGCTCTAATTGGAAGGGATTTGCAAAAGTTTCGTATGAAGAGATTAAGCAACTAGAGAGTACTTTTAGAAAGAATGTGAGTTTTTTAAAGAAAAAATAACATTTATGTTAGTACAACTTATTTGTCTACGTACAATTATATTTATTTTTTTGTTTATTTTCTTGTAGGAATTTCTCTATCCATACATATCTTCCACGGGGAATTTCGATATAATTGAAGCAGCTGAATTTGTAAGGGCGGATGAAATGACTGATGGGAGAGTATATCGTATGAAAACGATGATTGTTGGGGATAATGACTGGAGTCACCATATTTGGGATGTTGAACGCAATTACCACTTCTTCAGAGGTTAATGTCCAATCTACAAAGGTTGAGAATGTCATTGATGATGATGATAATGAAGTTGGAACTCCAAAGGCTGTAGGAAGCTCTGTTTCTGGTTTGAAGAGTGGCAAGAAAAGGGTAGTTGATCATGGTTTCGAGGCACGCAAACAGAAGCTGTTGTGCCAACGTTCAGCGGGAAAAACCAAGCTTTCGATGAAGACATTAAGTCTTTCATTGAAGGAATGTTTCAGGCTTCATTCAAGACTTTGGAAGACAAGATGAATGAAGGATTCCAAAGTTTAGAGAATAAGTTTACATTGCTTAATGAACGATTGGACAAATTGGAGCCATCAACCGGTTTAATCCCCTCCACTGCCGAGACATCTGCGCCCAAAAAAAGGTAAGAAAGACAAGAAACTTGAAGTAATGATCTAGTTTATTTGGATATTGTCACTTCTTGGATTACAAGTTGTTTGTTGTTTGTTAAGAGTTTTTGGAATGTAATATAAACGGTTATTGTTGTAACTTGAGATTGTAACATATGTTTGACGGTTATTGTTGTAACTTGAGATTGTAGCATATGACTTTTTTTGGTAATGTGCAAGTGCTATATATTGACGCACTAATGGTTAGCTAAGGGACTAGGAGCTTGCATTTTTTTGTTTATTCAAGATTTAGAATATACTATATTCCGTATCGTCTATATATGTTGCGGTTTGAATGGATCTTTCATTTACCAATAAGTATAGATTTGTATGACTTTCCAATAGTTTTTGCACGTGTAAGTTATGCAATCGAAAATAGCACGTGTGAAGCAGCCATGATATAGTATACGATCGACAATATTCGTTTTTATATTGTTGTCTTATTTTGGAATGTAATATGAACTTCTTGGTTTATTTATTACCAGGCCGATAAAACAGAGGATCTACACGAAGTATTGTTGAGTCAAGTATCAAATATCGATTTGATAATGGGTAGCCAAGATTTTCTAAAAAAAAACAATGGGTCACCTATCTCAAGCTTCGTTTGTAACCGGATTCGATCCAACGCCGCCTACAAAAGATGAAGAACTAATCCAATTGTTGATCCCAACCACTTCGTTACCACTCGTGAAAACAACGAGTCCGAAAAGACATGGTGAAAAGTCAGCAAATTCACCCTGGATCTTCATACCATTGTCAGATTTGGTACGAAACCCAAAAGACGATGCTGATTACCCATTAGTTTTCCTGTCAGAAGAATCTTGGACACAACTATTTGAGTGGTCTACGTCGCCCAAGTAAGTTTCTTCTTTTTCGAACTTTTTCTAATTCTGAATTTGTCTCTACTTTGTGTCGGTATTGATCATTCATTCATCAATTTTTTGGAAATTGTCTTCCAATTTCAGAGACTTACAGATTGGTCCAAGTGTTTTTTCATATGAGTTAGCTCATCGTATAATGTCACGTGACGAATGGCTACGAACCGAAGTGAGTATTATACTTGATATTTAGCTTATCAATTTTACACATACACAACATATTAACACATATTTTTTTCAGGATATAGACGCAGTTATGTACTTATTTCGGGAGAACACATCTCTACGACGATGGAAACCAGATCGTGTTGTCTTCATGGACTGTTCATTCAGCGTCCGAATCTTTGGTGCATTCAAGAAGTTTTTGGATAATAAAAAGTTATACAAATTGGACTCTTGGCTTTTACATTATGGAACCGGTGAGCTTCCATCTCATGGAAGAACACACAAAGTTTGGGATGTTGACGTTGATTGTCTCTACACTCCGGTCCATGTCAATGGTAATCACTGGATTTCTTTGTGTATCAATTTCGTTCAAAGAACAATTGAAGTATTCGATTGTTCAGGCTTGAAACACAACAGATATGTGGAAGCATTCGCAGTTCTTATCCCTAGGATTGTGAAGGAAGTTCAGTCACCGAAAAATAGGAAACAACTGAATATTAAACAATATTCAATCTCCTATGTCCCGATAAAGCCTGGTTTGAATAAGAGTCATTGTGATTGTGGAGTATATGCGTTGAAATACATTAAGTTGTATACCTTGCATCGGTTATTGGGTGTGACTCCTTGCCCACTGAAAAAGCTGCTTTAATGGCGTGTCTGCAAGGAATTTTTACTAAGTCGTACTTTTTACATGAACACGTTCTTCTGTCCAAATCAACAAGACAGTCGATTACGTCGCCTTTCACTAGAATTCGATTCTGGTTAACCGGATAAACAATAAAGAATTTACCCTTCTTAATCCTCCTATCGATCTTTTTCTCCACCTCAATGGTTAAAGGGTCCTTTTGCTTTGAGCTTTTTATTTTACGCTCATAAAACCATTGGGTTAACATTTCTCTTATGCTATCCAACAAAAGAATAACTGGATACTCTCTAGGTGATAGCAATGCAGCATTTAACGATTCAGCGGGGTTATTGGTTCTAACGTCATACCTGAATCCTGGAAATTTGCAACGAGCCCATTTTGTGACATCAGCCTCCTCTAGATATTTTCCAACAAGCGGACTAATGCTACAAATATCTTTGAATCTCCTATCAAAATCAACAACCCTGTATTCTCTTGAAGTCTTTGTGAACATTCCAGTCAATCCCTTTGTCTTGAAATATGTAACCACATTATTCATCAAATGGTGGATGCAAATTCCATGAGAAGAAAGCGGGTACACTTTACCAAGTGATTTGATAACGGAAGTATTTCTATCTGACACAAAAGCCAGACCGAGCTCGTCCGCAATAACAGCCTTAAGCTGCATTAAAAACCACTCCTATGAACGGTCGTTCTCTGAATCAACAACCCCAAATGCAATTGGGTACAAGTTAGAGTTGCCATCTAAAACTGTAGCAACAAGCAGAACTCCTTTGTATTTACTCTTAAGAAACGTACCATCGACAACAATAACCCTACGAATGACTTTGTAGAATCCTCTAACTGATGGACCAAAAGATATATATAGATATTTGAATCTACCATCACAATCAGTTTCGTAATTAGTATGCGTACCCGGATTAGCTTCTTTCAACATGTGCAAGTATTTTGGAATTTTGGAATTTTTCAACATGTGCAAGTAATATCCACCATATGATAACATCATATAACTTTTATAACAATTTTGTTTTTGTCAGATAGCAAACTTTGCTATAATTTAAAGTTACAAAAATCACATAATCATGAAATTTTTCATTAAATTTAAGTCAAACTATTTTCATTAGTGTTTGCTCAATATAAATTTCACAAAAAATATTGCATAAAAATTATTGCCTCGCACACAGCGCGGATTAGAATCTAGATTTCGCATAGCACGGGTTAGTAATATAGTATAAACATCAAAACACATATTGCACAACAAATCAACAAAATCTTATCATCTCACTAAAAACTTAAGAATTCCAAATTCAACATATTTGAATCAATAACATTTAAATTAGATCTTATTTCTCATTGCATCTTTTGTTTATTTCAAAATTTAGTCTACAAAATACTTTATCCCGCGCATGTACGCCGGTTAGAATCTAGTATCCGTAAAAACCAAGATCCCTCCTATAAATATCCTTCATAAGTCGTCTTCCTACCCTATCATTTTCGTCTTTGAAGATTTCAACTTTTACCCTCTACGATTTAGCTTAGCTTGTGAAACTCATTCGGTTTACAATTTTTTTTTTTTTTTGCAACTAACAAGCAATTCTTTGGTGGATGACAAAAAAAAAAGCAATTCTTTGATGTTGCAGAAAAAACGTGAAGGAGAGTGCATGAGAACTTTATATAGGTAGCTTTGATGAACCGTGGTGGCTCAATCTCTGTTTGTAAGTCAATGTTGCAGGGAGCTAATTATTGAAGACATGTGCAAGTTGATAAAATTTGATGTTTATCAGGTTGGTTATGTTCACAAGCTGTAATAATATATTTCATGGATAAATCAAATGTTTATGCCTGCGCGGGCGGATCATCTAGTTTTACTTAAAATAAATCTAATGTTTTCGAATATTAAAGCCAAATAGCTGATATCTTGATATATACCATCTATTGAAATGCTTTTGCCTCCGCTTCCAATGGTGTGGTGGCATCCGATACTCGTGAAGCTCCCCAGAGTTTATACATGCATTTTATGAGTGTAATGTCGTTTCTTTTTATACTACAGTTTATCTCTGATTTTGTTTATTACATCAAAAATTCCTAGTGTTTTCTTTTTGATATGCACTCAAAAATAGTTTCCTAGACGCGATAATTGTTTAATACATTGATGCGGTAATTACACCAAAGATTCTTAATGTTGTCTTCTTGATATGTATCTAAATAATTGCTTACTTATGCATAACTATTTTTAAAAATATCGTATTATTGTCTTCAACTTCATCAATAAAAATAGTAGACAATCTCTTCTAAACTTTAAATTTTTAACATGTATTATTTTTACATGGATAGTCCACTAGACTAATAACAAGAAGACCCTCTGTCTCCCTATCTCTTTGGTATTGCAATGAATATTCTCTCTCAAAAGCTAACTGATGCAGCAGATGTGTCTGGCAATCATCCTAAGTGTGCAGAATCGAAGCTTACCCATTTGTGCATTGCTAATGACCTGCTCATCTTCTCTGATGGCAGTCTTGCGTCCAATTAAGGCATCCTCTCCATTCTTGAAGAGTTCAAGCTCATCTCTGGTCTAGGGTATAAGTGTGGAGAAATCTTGTTTCTTCTCAGCTGGATTAACAACCCATCCACTCCCCTACTGGAATTCCTCAGGGACAGCTACGCATCAGATATCTGGGCCTCCCTCTGTGCACTAAAAAGCTAACAACACTCCACTGTGAACCTCTCCTGCAAAGAATAAGAAGCAAAATTAGCTCTTGGACCGCCAAATACCTTTCCTTTGCAGGCAGGCTCCTGCTACTAAATACAGTTATTGCAGGGATCACCAATTTCTGGCTGAAAAGATGTATCAGATTGATAAATTCTATGTGCAGTGCCTATCTATGGAAAGGCTCACTAGAGGAAGGAGGTTTAGGAGTTAAGAATCTGGAGGTGTGCACTCAGGCTCTTCTGGCTATTAAACTTGAGAACTGAATCTATTTGGATCCACCAAAATGTGATTGATTAAGGATAGCAGTATTTGGGCTATCAAGACAAAGCATAGCTATACTTGGACTTTAAATACATTATGAAACTAAGGCAGCTGGTTGCTCAATGGATAAGAGTAGTACCTGGTTCTAGAGGCAAATGTTTGTTCTGGTCAGACCTGTGGACTCCATTTGGGATACTGTCGTGGGCCACAACAGACAGGTATACCAATCTCATCCATTGTGGAACAATAACAAATGGCTTCTCCCACCGGCTAAGAATCTCCGGTTTGAGGAAATGATGGTCCATCTCACCACTGTAACCATCCCTGATGAAGAAGACACTGCTGAATGGGTCAATGACCTACTGCGAAACTAGTTCTCTGCTGGCGACATCAGAACACCAAGACATTTAGTCCTTTGGAGTAGGACAGTCTGGATCAGAAGGGGGATAGAGAAGCACAAAGCATTAACCTGGTTATTCATCAACAACAGATGCCCCACGAAAGATCGGCTAACTTCTTAGTCGATCCCCATTGTCTTCTATACAATCAGGCCCCAGAAAGCAGAGATAACCTCCTCTTCAAATGCAGCTTCTCCCAGACACGATTATCGACAAAAATCGGACACCCATCTCTCGGATGTGACTGTAGCTCTTTGATTGATAGACTTATCTATCTTTCGAGGAAAAGCATCTTCACTTATACTATGATTTCAAGCAGCCAATACACACACACACGCACGCACAGACAAAGAAGATGAACATATATGCAAGCTTTTCTCTTTTCCCTGAAATTTGGGGTTCCAAGGACAAAGGCATAAACAGGTCAATCAAGAAACCTTATCGTATCATACAAAATGTAATTTCAAGATTGATGTGATGATTCTTTGGAGTGAGAGATTCAGAACAAAATTATACCTTAAGAACATTATCGTCTCCTGGTCGATCAATGCTACCTTGTATCGTACACTGAGGAGGCCTCAATCCACATTGTTCAAACTGACTCAGGATCAGAAGAACAATAACCAAAGACAATTGAAATCGTAATCACGAATTTCTTAAAACAAAGAGTCAAATTTCCCACTTTTCGAGAAGAAATCGAGTGAAATTAGCAAATGATGACCTGAACATGAAGAGTAGACCGCTTGTCAGAATGAGCGATTGAGGCAAATAACGGGAGTGCCATCTTGGTCAACGGCGAAGCCAACGCCGACGCCGGAGAGATGATGATGGGTCGCCGTCAAAGGCGCCGTGGGAACGGAACATCAGAGGGAAATTGGACGAGATGGACCTCATTTTACAGGGATGAATTCGCATTTCTCAGTAGTTTTCCCGAAAATCGGCGATGGGAGAAGATTGAGAGCGAAGGATTGGGATTGAGATTGGGATTGGGTTTGAAGCTGCATTTTGTTGCTCAGAGAGAGATAGCAAGATTTTGACGAAAACAAGATAAAACAGCATTATATGTTGCAACAAAACAAAATATAATCCTGTTTGGATAACTAAATCTTATAAACCGTAATTCACACTATTAAAATTGTTACATTAAATTTGTGGAACTCCCCTTTATGATCAAACAAGAAAGTCTCTTTCATGTAAAAACAAAAAACCAGATTTTCAAGCTACTCCTAGTTTTGCTACCAATTTGGCAGATTCTTCCCGGACTGTCCAGGTCCATCTATGATCAAGGTGTATAAAGATCAAACCTTGTCAAATTTTAGCACCTTCAACGTATCTGTCTCTTGGATTTTCCTCTTTGATAGCCTCTGGTTGTTTCCATCTTCCAGTAATCCACCAACAAGAAGGAATCTATAGAGTCCATAATGATTTATTTTCTTGGATATACTGAAAGAGTCGACAACCATATTCTTCAACAAACGTGCTGCTCTTAAAGGTGTGGTTATAACTCTAAAGCATTCTGGTTCTTTTGCTAACTGAATTAACTAACTAAGATGTGTCGTCAAGTCTTTAATACCATAGGAAGTATGAGGAGACACTCAATGGCTCTTTTATTAAGTTAATTTGTTTTGTGCAGCTGCCCTTAATTTATGGGGATATGGACGATAAGAATGTTACACAAATGATCTTGGCTGGATCCCCCTTGACGAGCCATATCTGAAGCATCGTCTATCTATTCTCGAATAATGATCTAAAGCAAGAAGGCTTCCTGTGACCAAAGCATACTATCTCATGGGCACAGTGGATCGCACCAGAGAGATCATGGAAGATGAAGTCTGTGTCATCATGTTTGTTACCCAAGTCTTCTCTAGCTTTTTCTTTTTTGAGTGTTACATGAAAGCATCAAGAAACAGTGATTTGCTTCCTTGGAATTGTGAGTTAGCTGCTCATTTCCTCGCTGCTTTCTTTTTCATGGTTTGTAGCGAGTCTAGCCAAATTTCAGGGGATGTGCTAGTTTATAGGAAAATAGGAATCATGGACTACTTTTTGAAGACATACATATTCTAAAGCCTATATATATATGTTAAGGCCTTGGAAGAGTGTCTCAGAAATTCCAAGTATGTTGTCTTATTCCTTCAGAAAGGTCCAAGATCTTTGGGCGACAAGATTGCAGGTGGTAACTCTTTGATAGTGATGTATGTATTTCATATCCAGAAACCCCAAGGTACGATGATATGTCCATCACATTTAAAAGTATATTTTTCACTGCTGAGAGCTAGCTTATGAACATCTCTTCTGTTTTGCTACTCTAACACTAAGCAAAATTTACACTGGTAAAAAGCCAAGTGAACTGTCACCAGAAGAGTTGGAAGAAGAGCTTCTCAAATTGTTCTTAAAGACAAGATTTTATGCTAGGTACATAATTTAATTCTCGGCTTACTTTCAAGCTCACAATAGTTTCTTTAGTTCATATATACCTAGTTATCTCGATTTACATTTACATTATAGGAATGGTTGCAGATTTACTAAGGGTTTCTGCTTCTAGTGTCTATCACTGCCTTGTTTCTTTATGCATAGCTCTTGAAAGCAATGCCTTGAAGTCAACAAATAACAATTTTTAGTAGACTCTCTTTCATGTTAAAAAAAAAAAGGAACCCATATTTTCCAGCTATTTTTCCCAGACTGATAAACAAGTAGTAATTTCTGTCTATTTATTTAACAAGAAAATTTCCTACTCTTGAGAGATTTCTCCAGCTACTTAGGGACCCAATGGAAGTTGAACCAGTGGTTCTACTGGAATCCGTGGTTCTTCCTCAATAGCGTTCGCTGCAACCGCATTTTCCTCCCGGTAATGCATCAAGAACCTTGGCGGACCATCAACAACTTGGTAACGCCTCGAGGTAATGACTATACCGTGTATGCCATTCGGATGATCAGCTATCGAGTATCGGTACCTAACCTGTACCGGTTCGTTGCCAAGCTATAGAAAAAAAACCCAATAATTATATAAGTAATCTCGGTGGAGAATCTTGGTGGACCTTCTATGTCTTCTATGGTTGTCAAAATTTCATGTTCAAAATTTGTGCAATTGATCAAAATTTCAATTGATCAAATGTATGATCTACCCAACTGGAATATCCAACTGGAATATCAGATATGGCAAAGCTTGCATTGTGTTGTAACTATAATGAGACCACTATTTGGAAAGTGGCAATGTTTTATTTGCATATTAGGGGTTGGGTTCAAAATTCAAATGCAGGGTTAGAAATGTGTTTTTATTTTCATTCGCTCCAAGATCACCAAAAGAAATTTATTTGGAGTGAAGGGGACGAAGTTTATCTTGCCCTTGCATTTGATAAAACGAACGTCGAAGCCCGAAGAAGTTGGTTGAGTAAGGTATGGAGGTTCTATTGAACTTGCATTTACATTTAGTACATCCAATGATCTTTGCTTAATAATCTGCTGATGTCGCTTTCTCAATTCAGCGAACCTCTCCTCGTGATTGGATGTCATGTCTTATAACATACAAGGACTTCGTGAAGAAAGACCTTATCTTCTACTTCATAGAGGACAATATCCGATCAATTCCTCAGTTGATTGATGGGCTAAAACCGGGACAACGAAAAGTGATGTATTGTTCGTTGATGAGGTATTCCAAGGGCGAGGGTGAAATGAGGGTTGACGAATTCTGTGGTTTTGTATCAAAGCAAACATCTTATCATCACGGCGAGCTCAGTCTTGCCAGTACCATCATCAGTATGGGACAAAACTACGTTGGAAGCAACAACCTAAACCTACTTGAACCTATAGGTCATTATGGTACAAGAGCTTTCGTAAGTATATCTGATAAAAAACTTAAATTGTTCTCGTTATATTTATTCTCGTACTCATGTTGGTGTACATGATTGTTTCCATAAGGTGGAAAAGATGCATCTCATGCAAGATATATTTACACTGAGCTGTCTCGAGTAGCATTGTTCATTTTTCGTGTGGAGGATAGATTCATCCTTGAATACAAGAATGAAAGGTGTGAACAGATAGAGCCAATTTCGTAAGTCTTTTTTGCCCATCTAATACTTTTTTTTTAAAACTAGTTAACATGATATGTTAATGCTTGTTAGGTACATGCCCATCATTCCAATTGTACTTGTCAATGGTTGTAAAGGAATTGGAAGTGGGTGGAGTTCTGACATACCACGCTACAATCCTAGGGATATTATTATGAACATAATGCATCTATTTGATGGTGAAAGTATGGTGCCAATGAAACTGTGGTACCAAGGTTTTCAGGGAGATATAAAGGAAGATAAGTCCAAGGAAGGTGCCTACACATGCACTGGCACATATGTGGAGGTTGATGCCACAACGCTGAGGATTACAGAGCTTCCAGTCGGAAATTGGATTAATGATTATAGACAAATTTTGTATGGAATGAGTGCAGTGAAAAACTTCAATATCAAGGTAGATTTCATCTACTTTTTTGGCTCCTTTATTCAAATCATTCAAAGACTTCATATATTTATTTCTAATTCATTTCTTTCTTTTTTCCAGAGTTTCAATGATTTTTGTTCTGATAAACTTGTCGAATTTGAGATTATAATGAGTGAAGAAAACATGAATGTGGCTCGGACAGAAGGCTTTGAGAAAATATTTAAACTCACATCGACAGTTCATACAAACAACATGCATCTCTTTTATGGAGGATGGATAAATCAGTACGATACTCCAGAACAAAGTAAGATATCCAAATTGTTCTTGTTTAGTCTGTTTTTCTTATTGTCCATAATATCCACTAATATTTAATCTCACTTTGCAGTCATTGAAGATTACTTCAACCTCAGGCTCAAACTCAACGAGAAGAGAATGGTTAGAAAATCTAAAACTATGATTTAGTCTTTAGGTTTTATTAATTAAGACAGTGGTCTAACATTAGTTGTCTGATATGATACAAATGTCTACGCTGGAACATCTGAACGATATGCTTGAGAAACTTAAAAACAAAGTAGTTTTTATTCAGGAAGTCGTTAATGGACAAATCAGCCTAGTCAATAGGGACAAACCTGGTTTTGTGAAGGAGTTGGAAGATGCATGGATTAATTAGCTCATGGTGACATAGTGTCTATGCCCATAGATATGTTGACACCAGAGACTATTGATAAGTTCAAGGGAATGATTACTAACATGGAACAACACCATAAACTCTACAGTTGCGAATCAAAAGAGCTGTGGCGCAGCGAGCTTAGAAGTTTACTAAATGTAAGGTTTCTTTCTGATTTGATTTATATACCCTTTAATTCATGATTTGGTCTTTTTTTTATATTGTGCAGGTGTTAGATGAGCTCGATAATGAAAGAGTTGAACAACATCAAATTCGTATTAGCTGGAAAAGAAAATGTGACATTTTATGTGGTGTGACATTTGGTGATTGAAATTCATTGTAGTTGGAGAGTTTGCCGGATATGGACTTTAGGAATAGGTCCAAAGATACACGACTAGAAGTTTTCAAAATTGAACTGATGGCAGAAATATGTCTAAGTTAGTATCTAATCAAAGACCAGTATATGCGATGAAGTGTTGACCAATTGCATGCTAATTATTATACCTTCGGGCAGATGTATGTACAAGACTCAAGGGCACGTGCCCCATGCTAATTTTTTTTTTTTTTTAAGTAGCTAAAGTTAATGATTTAAAATTGAAACTTATCTGGTGCCACATGCTAATTGTTTTTTTGTTTTTTTTAATTAGCAAAAGTTAATTTTTTTAAATATAAACTCATATATTGTTAGAGTCCACACAGATAGATATTAAAAAAAAAAAAAAACTCCATATTTTAAGGCTCATCTAAAAAATATAAGTTGACCTAACCACCGTACTAAATCAAACTTCTTCTCTTTTGTTTTTTCTCCCTCTCTTCACATAACTTCTTCCCAGAAAAATGAGAGTAAGTTGACTTTTTGAACTGATTTAATGAAGTTACATGTTAAGTTCTTGTTCAATTTCGATTGATCTTCTTTTTATTTCTGTAACTAGATCATAAAAATTACTGTATAATAAATGTAGGAATTATTTCAGTTTTTGTTATTAGATTTTTGGAGTAATTATTTTTAGTGTAAATATTTGATTGCAAGTTTTATGAATGTAATAATAAATAAATTATTACGAACTGGTTTTAGAATTTGGAAAGCAAACTATGTCGAATTTGATTTTGAGATGTTTCATTAACTTAAGTATACTATGTCGAATCTACAAAAAAACATACTAATATAGTTTTTTTTAATCATGTATCAATGGAAAAATATTATAAAAGATCAAGACATTTTAAATGCTATGTCTCTAGTGAAATCCACCAAGCACCAATTGTGCAAGTTCATGGATAATGGTTGGGATTCTCTGATTAATAAAGTTTCATCATTTTGTGAGAATCATAAAACAGAGTTGCTCATTATGGAGGAAGAATTTGTCGATCTAAAGAAGCCAAGAAAAAGAAGCGGCATAACAAACATGCATCATTATCAGGTTGAATGCTTTTACATTGTACTGGATATGCAAATTCAAGAGTTCAATGACCGTTTTGATGAGGTAAACACTGAATTACTTGATTGCACTATGTCTTTGAGCCCTATTGATTCATTCTATGAGTTTGATCACTCAAAACTTGTGAGATTATCTGAGTTTTATCCGGAAGATTTTAGTTCCATGGAGCGGATATTTCTTGAGCATCAACTTGGTATTTACATTGACAATATCCGAGAAGATGAAAGATTTGCGAAATTGGAAAATCTTGGAGATCTTGCACGTGTGATGATTGAGACAAAGAAACATCTTTCACATCCTCTAGTTTATCGGCTTTTCAAGCTTGCTTTGAATTTACCTGTAGCCACTGCTAAAGTCGAGAGATGTTTCTTTGCGATGAAGATTGTGAAGACTACCTTACGCAACCGAATGAATGACCAATTTTTAAACGATTGTCTAGTTTGTCTTATAGAAAAGGAGCATTTTGATAATGTGACAAATGAGGTAGTTTGTAGTTTTTTTTTATCACATAAATTTTTTTTTATGTTTCTTTGTATTGGTCATAAATTTTTTTTTTATTAAGACTATATTTTCTTTGATAAATTATTTTATTAAGTATAATAAAAAATTTGTGCCCCATACTAAATAAATTCCTGGATCCGCCCCTGCCTCTGTCCATATTAGTATCTAATCAAAGACCACTCATATTCAACCTTTCATCAGAACAATGGGAGGGTTGAATGCTTATTATTATACCTTCCCTCTGTCCATATTAGTAGATAGGAGGATGCAGTGCCTTTTTTTTTGCAGATTACGCTTTAACCTGCAGGCTATATGGGCGTTGGGTAATGTTGCTTGGGATTCACCTCAGTGCCATGATCTTGTTCTTACATGTGGAACACTGACGCCGCTGCTCAATCAGCTAAATGAGCATGCCAAGCTGTCCATGCTTAGAAATGCCACATGGACCCTGTCAAACTTGTGTCGTGGCAGGCCTCAGCCTTACTTTGAACAGGTGAAACCCGCTCTACCGGCCCTTGGACGGTTAATTGTAGAAGCTCTTGAGTTGCAAAGTTTTAGGCATAAAGGAAACATTGAATCTGAGTGGATCATTGTCTCAACAGTTGGTAAGCTTATACACGTTCTTGCCTTCTCTTGCATGTGGTATTGTGAAGTTACTTAGATGATGGATTGAGTGAAATGCAGGTGGAAGTTTATTTTGGCGAGGATGCTTGCACTCCAGCAGAAATTTACAGCGTTAGAAATGAAATCTCAGCTCTCAGCTGGATCTTTTCGCTCATACCGGCTTCTTATAAAATGCAAACACAAGTCGATACCTTGGAAGCTCTACAAGCAGCTGTAAAAGTAAAATCAGTGAGGTTGTTGGAGCGAAGAAGGAGGAAGCTAGAGTTGATGATAGCTATAGATGTGAAAAGGAAAGCAGATTAGTAGAACAGGGTCAGAACAATGGAGTCAAATCCAAATTGCATATAGCTCGTAAGCTTACCAATTTTTTTAGAAATTTCAACAATGATGAACAGAGATTTAAGTGTCTTACAATGTGTTTTATTTGGATAGAGATCGATGGCTATGGACGAGGAGCTATAGCTAGCCAAGACTTGAAATTTGGCGATGTTGCTTAAGAGATACCAATCTCAAGTATCATTTCTGAGGAGTATGTGTACAACTCCGACATGGTATATCGTTTTCTTAATCCTAAAACAAAGATTATATCAGTTCCCGTCATCTAAATGTTATATGATAAGTGGTTTCTTCTCTTCAGTACCCAATACTGGAGAAGATAGATGGGATGACATCTGAGACAATGCTGCTCTTATGGACCATGAGGGAGAAGCATAACCCGGACTCGAAATTTAAACCATACTTTGACTCTCTGCAGGAGAATGTTTGTACCGGTAACAATCTGTGGGGAACTAAATGCCCAATTCTTGTAGCAATTTTTTGTTTTTGTTTTTGTTTTGAAGAGATAACAAACACAGATTCTCTTCCCAGGTTTGAGTTGATGTCATTGATGATGAAGACATCGAGAACGAGTTTTCTTGGACAAGTCACATGTTACGCGGGACTTGGCTCTCGAGCAATCACGACATCTTCCACTACGGCTTGCCTACTCCATTGTTGAACTACTTGCGGAGAGCTCATGGTCTTGTTCATCATTCTGAAACAGATGTATCTTGATCACCTTCTTATAATATTCTGTTGGGTAGTAATTACATCTCTATATCTCTGCATTTAACACTTAGATATTTATCTCTGTTGTTGATTCTTGAGTAAGCTATGGAAGAACTTGGAAGTAGAAATGTGAGTACTCGAGAATCTCAGATTCACATTCGACGACATGATGCAAAATCTTGGAGATGTTGATTCTATCGACAGCTAAAAGTAGTTGTCTTTATGATATACGAAAACCGAAACAGAGCAAGGGAGTTTCCTTATTTATCTGTTTATTTTTTACAGAGAAAAGGCGGATTGGGATGTTTAGCACCTTGTAGCCATTTTCTCTAATGTATGGACTTTGTTAGTTGGGGTTGTGATGAGAACTATTATGCACTGCTAATCGTTAAAGGATGAAAATGATACCAAAATTAACAAATATCACTCACAATGATAGCATAACATGTTGATGTGTTGCCTTTTTGGCGATTTTTAATTTAATATTTGTTTAAAATAATTTGATAGAGTCAAAACCTGTGTTAAGAGTCTTTTAATAATTTATCAAATCTTTATGTATTTTAAGTTGTTTTTTTTTTAGAGTAATTCGCCTACATAACCATAAATTCAAACTTAATTTGCGATCTAACCACTGGAACTGTTTGAAAAAAAAACCCACTTTGCCCCTCTCTCTCTCTCTCTCTCACACACACACACTAAAACCATCGTTTTGCTTTTTCTCTTCTCCAATCGTCGTCCCTTTTCTCGTCGTCGGAATCTTCCCATCTGACTCCGCTTCACTACGATCCATGCCCATCGGCGTACGATCTTCTCCTGGTCCTTCTCAGCCTACGCCACTGCTGCCGCACCATCCGCCGTCATCTCCGTATCCAGCAGCATCTGCGCCGGTGGTATCTCATGGTCCTTCTCAGCCGACGCCGCCCCAACCGCACCGTCCGCCGTCATCTTCGTCTCCGGCAGTATCTGCGCCGGTGGTACCATATCTCTCTCTCTCTCTTTGCCTTTCATCGGATCTGCTGATAGTAGGATTTTTACTAATCAATTACTCAAACCCTACTCATATCATTGTAGTAATTTGAGGATCAATCCAAATGAGTTTTGATTCAAGACACCAAGAATGCATAGAACCACTTAATTCAAGCAAAACAAGTTGGTTAATGTGTTTAATCTAATTAGCTAATCGAATTTAAAACAAGTAACAAGAACTAGCAATATTAAACGAGGCTAAATCCAAGGTTAAAAGGCGAATTCAAGGATAAGGCAATTGAAATAAGGTCAAGCAATGCTAATCCCTAGACAAAGATCACTGATTATGATTAATCTTCTCTCAAGGTACTAATCACTAATCCAAGATCAAATTCTCATTTGTGGATAATTAATTAGCAAGCATTAAAGTTAACAATCGAGATCAACCAATAATCACTCTAGACAACTACTCTCATAGGCTAGAAATGAATATCTCTTAATTAGTTCATCAAGGCATTTCATCAAACACCTTGTGGGTGTGAAATGTCCCTTGATCTAAATCCACTTTCCCAAGCTAGATTTAGCATTAAGAGTACTAATCAAGAAGGGAAATCTAACAATCTAATCCTAGACATCATTAATCATCCATGGAATCACCCTAGATCTACCAAATCCTCAAATCCTAGGTGACTACTCACTAATCATGATGGACCCAACAAATTCTATGAAGAACATGTTAAATCCCATGATTAGGTGATGGCTTAATTAAGAAAGAAGATATATGATGAAGAGATTTAAGGAAGGAGATATCTCTTAAAAATATTTAGAACACACTTAAAGAGGTTTTTAGCATAAGAAAAGACATGTCCTAAAAATTAGGTCTAAAAATTATTTATAGTGAACAGTGCGAACCGGGTCAACCCGGAACAAACCGGGTATTGACCCGGTCGGGTCTGGATCGGAATTGCCATAAGAGTTTGTATCGACCGATCCTAGGTCGGTACAAACCACCCGGTACAAAATTCCTTTGTGTAGGTCGGATGGGAGCTGTGAAGACTGAGTCGGCTAAAATGAGGATCTGGTCGATGCGAGGCGTGCCGGGTCATGCGCGGGACGAGTTTTAGCCGGCAAAAGTATGTATGTGTGATTGCTGGGCTTGTACCATTCGGTAGTACCGATCGAGAGTTGGTCGGTACAAATTTTCCTGAGGTTTGTGCCGAGTCATTCCAGGTCGGTATGGGAAAGCTCCTTAGGTCGGCTTTTTCTTCTGTCTCGATACCGATCGGACGTACCGCTCCAGGATCATTCGGTGCGGGGCAAGAGGAAGGAGTGTTGAGTGGAAAGTGTGTGATCCAGGCGAGTGTGCTGATCGATTCTGGATCGGCATGAGTTGTGGTGTGGATCGGTACAACTCTCTGTCTCAATACCGATCCAATGTACCGACCCATGATCGGTTGGTATAGTCTTTTGGAAACACCATTTTCTTCTAGCCTTCTTCTTTTGCTCCCAAAGTCGCATGTGCTCGGTTCCAAAGCCTCCGGTTTCTTTCAAAACGTCTCCAAGTCCCTAGAAATCACTCCAAATGCATGCAAGACTCACTAGGACCTAATGCAAACACCTAATACTCTAATTTACACCAAAATGCTATAAAAACTATGAAAGGCACATGCATGAGATCCGAAACACTAAATAATATGCATGCTAAAACGGGTAAAATATGGGAATATCAACTCCCCCAAACTTACTCTTTTGCTTGTCCTCAAGCGAACAAACACGAGCAAGTAGGGATAGAGGTTTGAAAGAGGGAGCTCAAATCCACAAGTGTCATAAAAAGAATTCAAGCCCAATGTCCAAGTTGCAAATTCTAGGATGCGATCAAACAAGTCTACTAAAAAAGAGCTAGCCAAATCCATCCCTACATGAATCAAGGCCAAGTCTCAACTTACACAAGCCTTCCTCTCATCCAATCCTTTGACATTCATTAAATTGTTTCAAGTGAATCATGCTTATGCAAGTTAAGTGAATTCATTTGGTCATGGTAAAAGGTCTTGAGATAAAGGTGATCTCAAATGAATGAGGTTACTCCAATGCAAAGGGATCCCTAAAAAAAAATCAACTAATGCAAAATGCTAAGAGTAAAGCCTAATAGATGCATACAAGGATGACTTCCATCTTAAATGCCTCATATCGATCTTAACTCCTAATCTCTAAGTCCCAATTATGATCCTTCCTAAGCTACCCTTTTTCACAAGGCCATTCGCCTTCATTACTCACTTGATCTCACTTTTTCTCTTCACTTAAGCACCTAGGGGATTTCCTTCTTCTCCAAATGGTTCGGCTTACAACATTTTCATCCACTTAGCTCTTCTTTTACTTTCTCTAGTCTCTCTCTTTTCTCATTTTTTTTTCTTTTGTACCTTAGCCATTTTCGGCTCTTTTTCTTTTCTTTTAAAACTAGAGACTATTTTCTTTTGATACTTAGAGCTTCTTCAACACTTTTCTTGCCAACCATTTCAACTTTTGCTTATCCCCTATTTCTTCTCCCAATCTTTCCCATTTCTACCTAGTCTTACTTATCTTTATCCCCAAACTCCCATCCTATCTAGCCCTAACCTATGTCTAGCCCCCTTTGAGTTCGGGCTAGTTCTACATGGAAGCTTCTCCTTGTCGTTCTAAACTCAACACTTTTCGCCTAGTTGATTCGGAAAAGGCCTCACGTCGCTCACAAATGGTTTTATGCTTGAAGGACGGTTGGGTTATAGGTGGGGTATATTTGGGCTAACAAGAGAGTGGTGAAGTGGTTAAGATAGCCCAAATATGTATGTGGTATCCATGAATTCACGATGAAATGCACAAACATGATAATTAAGATGTCAAAATTATGGTTTTCACTTAAGTAGGATTGGACTCAGATCACAACTTGCTTTAGCTAAGACATGAGTGATGAAACGCGAGATCAAAATATGGTTTTTCCTTGATTTCAAACGCGAGACCTAAAGCATTAAACAACTAGCAACGAGGGCATTGGACCGAGCTCTTAAAATGATACTTTACAAGGAAAAATCATCATTGCTCCCTATGCATGTGCAATGCAACCTATATGTCACTAGACTCGATCCTACTTATGAAATGCAACTACATGTTTTCTTTTTGTGTTTTCAAAATTTTCAAATTTTTTTTTTCGATTTTTTTGTGTGTTTTTCTATGCCTTATATGAAATGCATGAGACTCAAAATGCAAAAATCAAAAATAAGATCAAAATAAACATGATTAGATACCGGTCCCTCCCCCAAACTTAAATCACACCGTCCCAGTGTGGAATAAATTCAAGGAAAAAACCAAAAACAAAAGACAAAAATAACTATACAATGCAAGACTCAAGAAAAGAAAAATTATGTACAAGGGTTTTGGAGTGTTACCTAGTAGTCTTGAAGTGAGGAGGAAGACCCCATTGAGTAGGAGGGGTTGCTAGAGCACGGTGATGGAGATCTCATGGCCTTTCGTTTTTCCGCCTCCTCTCTACGAGCCAAGGAACGACATGCCTCCTCGTGATCCATCATGTCTCCGCCATGCGAGCCTTCGCCAATCTCACGGCGGTTTGTGGCCAGTGTCTCTCTGTGGCCCTCGCTAGCCGTTTTGCAAGAGCTTTTTGCCTTAAGCTCCTTGATCGTCTCCTTCAAACTCTTGATCGTCTTCACCATCTTTCTCATCGATCGGTCTTGCCACTTGCACCACCTTTGGAGGACTCTCGTTTTATGGTGTGCGTGTCTAGTGGCGGGGTCGCCCACTGCTCCATCGAACGGCTCGAAATGGTATCGCTCGCTCCCGTAGGTGAGCATAGGGAGTGGTGGACTAGCGGTTTCGTCCTCGGAGTTAGAGGGTTCTTCGGTTACACTTGCCCTTGAGGTCCTACTCTTGCGAGCTAGGCTGATGGGTGGGTCCATGGCCGGATTGTAAAGATGGTCCTTGTCGGGGTAGAAGGAGATGTTCTGCCGGTTTTGGAGACGAGTGAGATCCGCGTTGGGTAGTAAAATTTGCACCGCTTCGTTTCTACCGAGCTTGACGTTGTATGCGAGCAATGGTCTGATCCTTCCCTTGAGGAACCTTGTGCGTATGAGATACGAATCATCCATCAAATCCCACTCCGCTTTCGCATTCGACAATTTAACCTCCTTGGCTTTTAAAATGGGCGTCACAAGCCAACCAATGCTTATGGCGGATTTCTTGTTCTTGGTCTCATATGCCCACGCCTTGTAGCAAAAGAAATGCCTCACCAAGAGAGTCGCAAGAGATGGGGTCCTCTCGTTTCCTCGGAAAACCGTCATGTTGGGTAAAACCGGTAGAAGGGGTCTCAACCCAAGAGCCATCAACTCGAGTTCGTCGAGTGCGACCGTACCGAACTCCACTTTAGGGAAAAACATATGGGCAAGCACCTTGTGTACATATCGAATTGCCGGGTTACGAATGTGAATGGTTTTGTTTTCACCCGGGCGATTGTCCCCATAACCAACGGTTTCCCATACCTGCTTGAGCTCGTTCTTGGGGTAATGAAAGTACGGGCTCCCACTTGTTCCCTCTTCACGGAAGCCGAATGTTTGGCAGATCTCATGGAAGGTCATTCGATAGTCTCAGCCATTCACCACAAAACCAATTTCTCCAAACCCGGTTTGTGCATTTGCCTTCTTGTGGTGCTCGTCGTAGAAAGCCACTCTTAGAGAAGAGAGGAATTGGCATGTAGGTACGTGGTGGGCTTGCTCCTTCATGTGTAAAAATCGTCCAAGGCCCATGGTATCGAAGATCGTTGTCACGTCTTCGAGAATCCCCATCTTCTCTAGCACAACGACATCCGCGAATCGGCCTTGCTCGAAATCCATGTCGATGAGTTTTTCGAAGCATTGGTCCATGGTTGGAGGGTCCGGAATAGCAACCGTTTTGCCCTTGTCTTTAGCNAAAACATATGGGCAAGCACCTTGTGTACATATCGAATTGCCGGGTTACGGATGTGAGTGGTTTTGTTTTCACCCGGGCGATTGTCCCCATAACCAACGGTTTCCCATACCCGCTTGAGCTCGTTCTTGGGGTAATGAAAGTACGGGCTCCCACTTGTTCCCTCTTCACGGAAGCCGAATGTTTGGCAGATCTCATGGAAGGTCATTCGATAGTCTCGGCCATTCACCACAAAACCAATTTCTCCAAACCCGGTTTGTGCATTTGCCTTCTTGTGGTGCTCGTCGTAGAAAGCCACTCTTAGAGAAGAGAGGAATTGGCATGTAGGTACGTGGTGGGCTTGCTCCTTCATGTGTAAAAATCGTCCAAGGCCCATGGTATCGAAGATCGTTGTCACGTCTTCGAGAATCCCCATCTTCTCTAGCACAACGACATCCGCGAATCGGCCTTGCTCGAAATCCATGTCGATGAGTTTTTCGAAGCATTGGTCCATGGTTGGAGGGTCCGGAATAGCAACCGTTTTGCCCTTGTCTTTAGCCGCATTCTTGTCCTTCTTCTTGCCCGTGGGGTTTTTGGCAACAACTACTTGCTTGCCTTTAGCCTTGGCGCTTGTCGCATCAACGGGTTTATTGGCTCTAGAACTCGATGCAACAACTATTGCATTGTCCTCGGCTTGAGCTTGAGCTTCATCCTGCTTCGTGGCAGCCCTTGTTCGTCCAATCATTCCTACAATTTCTCGAAGAAATCATGAGTCTCATGAAAGCACAACTCAAAATCGATGATGAGCAATAAAGTGGAGATAAATTTCATGAGAAAGAAGCAGTTTAATTCAACAAAATAATCCATTAGACTCAAGCCCATAGATTAAACTCTTACAATCTCAAGAATTTTTCATTAAATTTGCTCATTTTCATCAAATTTCCACCAAGAGTCAAGAACACAAATTCTACATATTCTCCATCAAAATCACATTCCGGTTCAAAAAACCAGCAATTCAATCATTTCATAGCAAACCCCAAGGCTAAAATCGAGCTAGATGCATCACACAAATACTCCCATGGAGTTTCTACTCAAGAACAAACTCATGGTTTTCAAGGAAAATTTTCGGCGAAATACCTTGGGGGTGAGTGCACAAGTGAAAATGATGATGGCAGATCCAAAAAGAGAATGAAAATTTGAGTTTCCAGCACTTTGAATCGCAAAATTTGAGTAACTAGAGCAAAAGTTGTGGCAAACAGAAAAAAAAAATAAAGAGAAAGGAGAGGGGAACACGAAATTTATCGCAGGAGGAAGGAGGAGGGCGGCACGTCGGGTCGGTTCGGGCGGGTCTGGGTAGGGTAAAATGCGCATAAAATGCGTTGACCCGCGTTGACTTTTCTGTACCGATCCATTCTAGATCGGCACAAACCAAGCGGTACAAACCTTTTTCTTCCCACCGTTCGGTCCTCGATCGGCATAGGTGGCGCGGTATGAGTGTATTTCTCCTCACTGTTCGGTCCTCGATTGGCACAGGCCGTGCGGTACGAACGTTTTTCTCCATACCAACCCATTATGGATCGGTACAAATCGACCGGCACTAATCCTTTGGCTAAAATCATCCGCGGTGAAACTGTCTCGGCTAAAAACTCATCCCGAGTGAAAGTTGTGTCGGCTAGATTTCGCTCGAGGGAGAATTTTTTTCTTACGCCGTTCGGTTCTCGATTGGTACTAACCATCCGGCACAGAATTTTTCCTTCAAGCCTTCGGCGCGTTTTCCTCTACCTCGTGCCGGCGATCCATTCTGGCTCGGCACAAACCGAGCGGCACAAACATTTTTCTTCGTACCGTTCGATTAGTACCAACTGGAGATCGGTCGGTATACTTTATCCGGTGCCTCCTCTTTGACATACACCGATCCGTTCTCACTCGGTGCAGTCGGTCGGTACAACTCTCTGGTTTTCCTCTACCTCGTGCCGGCGACCATGAGCAACCAAAATGACGAAGAGGACATAGACAGCGTGTGCTTCTACGAGTCTCTTGATCGCTTGGACTCTTCCTCTTCTAGCTCTTGCTCCGCTTCAAACCCCGATTACGATTCCGACCTCGCCAATTCGGAATCTTCTCCTCGAATCTCCTATGCCGCTTCCCATGGCTCGGTAGAACCCAACGGTGCTCGCCGCCGCCGTTACCCATTCCACGTCCCTCGGTTTCCATGGGTTCCTTAAGGTTCGACGTTTGGATCTCTGAACCCGCTTCTGTCTTAGAGAGGCGCTCGCGGCTTTTAAGCGAGATGGGTCTCAGCCGCGAACCTTTTCACTCCCGGTTAAAACCCGTTTCCGATTCCACGAATATATATATATATATATATATATATGTTAATATAAAAGTTAGCGTTCAACGAATTCGTTAGTGCACCAAATAAAAACTTAGATTTACCATGAAAATGTCAATATAATACAATAATACAAAAGCTAACTGATTTCGCGTGTTTTTACCCGCACCAATTAACCTAATGCGCACACTACCGCAATCATAACGGTATGTCGATGTAGCACTTTAGGATCGATCCCACAAAGAATAAAGATTACACACCAAAGATACGAGAAACAAACTAAGCTAGAGCAAAAACGTTTTTATGTTTTATACAAAAAGAAAGAAGAAAGAGATCGAAATGCAAGAAAGAAAATAAAACACAAAAAAGAAAACGTTGGATCATGGCTTAAACTATCGAAGAGATGATTAACAATTAAACAATGATTCGATTGGAAGCATTAAACGCTATCTTAGAACATGGAACACAAACATAAGACTAATCCACTCCCGTGGCATCAATCTCTTCATCGATTACTCGATTAAGCTAAACTTCCGTTTGCAATCAAAATTAATCAATGAGCATTAATCACAAGTCCAATTGTTCACTAAACACCCTAGTCAGCAATGGCCAATTGGCTAGGATATGCAAAGCTCACAAAAAGTTTGGTTCAAGCAAATCATCTAACTTCTTTCGGGTGTGAAAGGCCTAAGTTCAAGACTCGAATGAACAAACCTAATCTAGCACTAACACCGCTTACTCGAATCTCTCCCTAATGCATGAGATGAGACCAAAAATCATAGGGTGTAGCTCTAGCTCGGTTTGTCACGCCAAACTAGAACTACCTAATCTAGGTGTAGTACTAAACTTTGGTTTATCTTATCAAATCTGGCAATAAGAACCAACCTAAGAACCTAAGTGAAAGAATTATCCTAGATCATCCTAAATCACCATCATCTAACCATCAATCAACCAAATCAAGCCTAAACATGATCCAACAAAAAACTATTCACAAGAACATGAAGAACCCAGAAAAAGTCAACTCACAAAAACAACAGAAATCACAAAAGTAAACCATAGAAAAGAAAGAAGAAGAATCAAATAGATATAATATGAAATAAAAGTGAAGAAATCTTCCCTTATGTGAAATATACATGAAGATCCATTCAAGAACACCAAGGGGTGTTCTTGAGCTTTCCCAAGAGAGACTTTTCGTTTGGGGAAAGAAGACTTATGTTTTTAGTGTGTAAAAATGACTTAAATACAAAAAGGGGCACTAAAAGAGACGGCATCGGTTTGGGGGATCGGTTTAAAACCGATCTCGCTTGTTAAAATTCTGCCATCCACCTTGGCGATCAGTTTGACGATTTCGACTTAACAGGTCTTCACTATATTGGCCATAACTCTTGAACCACAACCCTGAATGACACGAATCCAACGCTCACGCGAAGATAACTCAATTGTATATCTTGTGTCCAAATATGAGATTAAACTGGGTACGGGAAGACTTCCATCCGACATGATCTTTCAGCTGCTTCGGATTGCCGCTGCATTTTCCGGTAATGACATGTCTTCAATAAATCAAATGCATCTCTTGAACCGATGATGCAAATGACATGAAACCACTTCCAGTGGAAAGTTAACTCAATTTAGCATAAATTTCATACAGAGCTCCTAGTCTAATTCAAAGGGAAATGTGTTCATCCGGTTGGATCTTTCAGGCACATCGTCTTGATCAGAAAATCTTGATCGGTTTCAGTGATCGGTTATGAAACCGATCGGACGTGTATTTTGCTCCTCTTTCGATCTTCCTTCGAACTCCAAGTGTCTCCTTTGATCCAAGTTGCTCCAAGCGCTCCTAAATACCTGAAAAAGACTCCAACAAGCCAAAAATGACACAAAACTCTTTAGGACTTCTAAAATGCAAGTTAAAACAAAATGAGACTCAAATGCATGAAAAGATCCCAAAACTATACAAAGTGTGATTAAAACCTATGAAAATAAAGCCTTAAAAATGTGTAAAATATGGTGTTATCACGAACATGCAACGATTGAGTTACCATGATAAATATAAAGTTGGCGATTCATTTAAATGTTTACATGGTACAATAAATATTTTAACATGTGCAAGAATATTGTTAGCAATCTAACATGTTTGATATCACAATAAATATAAATTTAGATGCTAATATAAAAGTTAGCGTTCACCGAATTAGTTAGTGCACTAAATAAAAACTTTGATTTATATCTACATGTCTATATGATATGATAATACAAAAGCTAACATCCAACGATTGAGTTACCATGTTAAATATAAAGTTGGCAATTCATTTAAATGTTTACATGGCACAATAAATAGTTTAACATATGCAAGACTATTGTTAGCAATCTAACATGTGTGATACCACAATAAAAATAAACTTAGATATAAATATAATGTTTATTTATAGGTAATACAACAATTGGTAATACATTACAAAAAAATTGTAATCCTTTACAATAATAACCACGGTGGCCGACGCCGGCACCGTCATCGTCACCGGAACCATTGGTATATGGATCTCGTTAGATTGACATCGGTAAAACTAATATGTTTTGTGTTCGAAATTTTGTCAGATTCATCTCCATTTTGTATTTATTCTGTTTTTGTTGCCGAAGAGAAAAAAAAAAGAATAATGTTGAAGAACAGAGAAACGATGTTACAATAAATATGTTAGCATGTTACAAAAATATATAACTTTGTTAAATATAAAGTTAGCGATACATACATAAGTGGGTTTTGGGCAAAAACGTTAAAATCTTCCTCCAATAGCTACAGTGATTTCGGAATATGTCACATCAATGGTTTTTTTTTATTTTTTATGGTTATAATTTGAAAGTTTTCTTGCATTAAATAAATATTTTGTGTTTTTCTTTTTTACAACCAAACCGGATCTTAACCGGTCCTAACCAAACAATCCCGAAAAAGGCTTGGTTAAGAGTCTTAAACCGGATTCGAATTGGAAAACTAAACCGATGACAAAACAGGAAGAAAGAACCGCACTAAACCGCGAGACGGAAACCCTAGATGCGACACAGGGAATCCGCCGCAAGAAACTCTGGCGGCTCAAAAAACCGCCACCGTGAGCCGCGATGGAATAGAAGACCTCCGCCTCAATCATCCATCATCCTGAAGACACCGGCGCGGAACAGGAACCTCTGCCACGTCAGATCCGCATCCGCCGCGAACACACCGCAGAGCCGAGGGAGAGAGATCCAGTGGAACAAAAAAAGATGGTCGACGAGGAGAAGAAAGCCTACTCCACGAGAGCAACCGAGGCGGATTAGGGGGAAGAAGACCCCCGGAAGCACGTCGGGAAACTCTCAGTCTCATAAAAGTTTTCATTATCTCGTACATACTATACTCCCTCCCTCCATTTCATAAAAAGTGTTAATCTGATACATTTTTTGTTACATAAAAAGTTTCATTCTCTAATTCCAATACAAATTTTGACATAACATTTCCTTTTTAACCTCAAATAAAAATGATCAAATATTGAAAAACAAAAAATTGTGATAAAATTCCAAAAGTCACTTGCTACAAAAAATTAATTGTGTTTATTTTAATTTTACATTCAACGTAATTGAAGTTTAATATATTATTTTATTTATTTTATAAATGAAATTAGATATATAAAAACTTCCAAATTTTGCCTCCTCTCTAACGTTTCTTAATTTTTTTTTTTTGACAAATATGATTTGCCTCCCAAAAATTATGGCAATCGAAAATGCTTTCATCTAACTGCATTTAATTATCACAATGACTATTGACTCAATTAAGGAGAAATGTAAGAGTTAGTATTCATAATTACATTAAAATAAATTGAAATAAATAATTGTAATTACATAAATAGTTTAGGGGTATAAAAGAACTTTTATCTTATTTATTAATTTGTGTGAAGAATGTAAAAAAAAAACTCTTTGTGAAACAGAGGAAGTATTGCTTTGGCTATTTAAATGGAATTAATTTGTGATTCTAGATGTTTTAAAATATGTTAATGTACAATAATGTGGTCTTTCTCGAGTGAGCAGGGAAATGCCGCAATACACGGTACAATACATGTTAGAAATTTACCCGTTTTCTATTCTTATTTATTGGATTTTAAGGTATATATATATATACTAGATAAGTACCCCGCATATATGCGGATTTGTAATTTAATATTTTATAACATGTGGAAAAAAACTAAAAACAAAAAAATGGAAAACAAAATTAGATCACCCGTGAAAATATATCATACATAAATTTAGATACGAAGTTTT